>JAADVW010000323.1:0-36562 GCA_023335875.1 Elongisporangium prolatum
ACACGGCAACTTCGAGAATGAGTACTCACGAAATAACCTCAGCTGAGGTTAAGCGTTCCGATAGCGGACAGAGCGTATCGTCTATGTCACATCGTCCGCTCATCCTACCCCTAAATAGGGCTCGAGAGTACCCCTAGACACCCTAGACAGCGATGATGTACTTAGTGTACTTCATCATACTGTAACAGCGTTTTGCGAACTTTACGGAAGATGCGGTTGAACGGCATTGTGAATCGGACCAACGGAATTCTCATGCAGCTCCGCAGCCGAACGAACTCCACGCGAGTGGTCGACACAGCATCCTTGGCTGTTGGTGATAGCGCTGCTACTGCAGTTGCGGTCGAGAAGCGCGTCCGCATGAAGCAGGAACCGAGCGCTGGCAGTAAGAGAGCGGCCATCAAGACCAAGGCGCCGAGACCGTTGAAGAAAACGATCAAAACTGAAATCAAGCAAGAGCCGATCGCAGACGACGCTGAGCACCAACAGGAGAATGCTGGTGATGCTGCCAACAGTACAGACTCCAAAGAAACCAGCAAGATCAAGCCAGAGATACAGCAAGTGAAAGAAATGGTCAAGCCCAAGAACTGGGAGCAAGTCCTCGCGGGTATCCAGGTCATGCGATCCAGGCAAGACGCTGACGTGGACGTCAACGGCTGTGAGGTGGAATCTCCATTTGATAGAGCGACTGGGCTGTGTCTGACTGAGCTGGCTGCATGTGCAGACGTTCTTCGAGTCGACGTATGGACCTCACGTGGCTCGGTTCCGCGTGCTCATAGCCGCCATGCTCAGCAGTCAGACGAAAGACCCAGTGAACGCAGCTGCTATGGAGCGATTGACTGCTCATGGTACGAGTCTGCATGCAGTTGAGGCTCTTCTTCTATTGCTGACAGTAGATCTGGATGGCAGGCTTAACTGTCGACGACATGATCAAGATCGATGAGAAAATGCTGGGAGAGCTCATCCACCCAGTGAGCTTCTTTAACACCAAGGCCAAAAATATTAAGAAGGTCGCATCCATACTGAAGCAGCAGGCCCAAGATCACGAGATTGTCGATATCCCCAGCACCTTTGACGGTCTCATGGCGTTGCCTGGCGTCGGTCCCAAGATGGCGTACCTCGTCATGAGCTGCGCGTGGAACAAGTGGGTTGTCAGCAATATTTGCTATTATTGAGTAGTTGCTGATGATTGCGATTCTTTTGACAGCACTGTGGGCATCTGCGTTGATACGCATGTCCATCGCATCAGCAATCGACTCGGATGGGTATCAACGTGGAACAAGAAGAACCCAAAGGCGCAGGATCCTGAGAAGACACGGAAGGTGAGTCCGTTGGCAGGATGATGTGCTATGTGAGCTCTATTGTGATGGAGTCTTTATGCGTTGGTATTTTCGAAGGAATTGCAAGAGTGGCTTCCTCTTGAGCACTGGGGACCCATCAACGTGCTGCTCGTGGGCTTCGGCCAGACGATTTGTCTCCCTCGTAACCCAAAGTGCTCCGACTGTTCTATCCGTCATCTTTGTCCTTCTGCTGGACCATCAAGTTAGTATCTTTCAGTAGGTACATAACGTCGTATTTGCGTAATCAGGCGAATAATACGTCAGGACAAGCAGAGCGCCACTCAAGATTACTAATGGAGTGCCGAGGGATAGAATTTGCGTGAACGATCTGCATCGAACTGCAACTGCGGAGAAAGTTCTGATTTCAGCAGAAGTCCCTTCCATGACACTCTGCAATTTGCACAGGTTGTTGGGTCGGATGAATGCAGTCCAGAGTGAGTCGTTGGTAGCGACTTTGGACCTCCACTAATTAATGCAGAAAAACGATGGTGGAATCTCACCTCATAATGTGTGTTAGAGTTTCTCTGACAATCACTTCAGTCGTTTTCCAGAAAAGCCGGAATACCACTGCAAAATGCGCAAGAGCGACTTTGCTTACTCGAAAGAGTAGTCAAAGATCGCCACTCAGGCGCACGAGTGGGGTGGACAAAGAATCCCTGCTCCGATGACCCTTATGGATTTTAAAGAGCGAGAATGGATATCTTGAAACGGATTGTCGAGATATCAGCCAAAAGCATCGCTGTATTCACGACGCTTTGGACGAAGCGGTATGGAACGCCAAGAAAGATTCTCAGCGCAACAGATGACGGACACGTACGTTCGCTCAGAGTGTGCGTGGAACTTCATCGTAGGGGCACTGGATGTTTTCCAACCAATCGTTGGTACTGGAGCTCGCTTTGTTTTCACCAATTCACCTTTATCTCTCAAGTGCGGCAGATGAAGAAGATATATCTTTAGCTGATTGAGCGAAATCGACTACAGTTGTCTTTGACGTGAAATTGGCGACTAGAAGGCACGGACAAATATATCCATGCTGGTATCGAAAACGTCCATATCTAAGTGACGAGAGAAGCGGATCAGCCTCGTGCTCGTCAAGTGTGGAGTGGATAATTTGAAAGAGTCTGCCCAACAAATCCTACGAAAAGAGTCCAATGCCCTCCTATTTGAAGAGAACGGAGTTTCAAAGGCAGCAAGTCGCAAGTGAGTTGCAATCCGTGTTCTGTAGGCGTGATAAGATCGTAAAACGTCAAGATATTTATTTGCATTGAGAAATGGACAGCGACATGCAGCTCTTATCGAGTGTCTCTCGTCATCTTAATCCTTTCAATGCTCTGATCGTTTTGGACTGATGGGTCGTCTAAGAATCTGATGAATGGTAATTGTTGTACCAACTTAAACGATTTTAAAAAAACGCAAGCAAGCAGAAGGCAATGCCGCCACAACCAGCTCAAGAGCGACTGCGCTGGGCTGAAGAGGAACTGGAAACCGTAACTCGCGCCTGGATGGCGGCATGCAATGAACAAGGGGAGTTGATGGACGCTCTTATGGAACTCTTAAGCCAATCCCCAAATGGCCCGCCATCCCAAGAAGAAATCGAAATGGTTGCCAAATTCAAGGAAATTTGCGAGGAACGGCGGTTCCAAGCAGAGCGATTGCGTGCTATGACGATATTTGTGAAAGTGGCGACATGGGAAGCCAGCAGAGGTGAGTCTTGCTGTGATCACAGTGCACATTCCATTTGGTTTTTACATTTCTTATGCATTCATTGCACAGAGTATGCTTGGAATCTTCTGGTTGGATTCGCCAAACGCTTCAAAGTCGCTGTCATGAGTTTGCCACGCTGGATAGGACTTTAAAACCAAGCCTAGCGAAGAATTTTGGCCAGGGCTGCGCATTTTGATAAATAGCAATGAAGCACAATGCTGCGTCAAGAGCTGGATGAGTTTTGAAAGCACAAAAGCGAATTCAAAGGATGGAATTTTGAAATGGCTAGAGTGAACATTCATTTTTAAGCGTCTGTGTGCTGTTGTGGAGTCGAATCATACGATCACCACTGCATAGTTAGCAGACAGAGAGCAGGATCAGTCCGGTAGGGCACGAGTCTCGGCAGATAATACACTAACACAGGCTTCGCTTGGTTCTGCCGTGTGCGAAGGTCGGGTGGAGATACTTGCTTCGCGCACGCTTTAAGATGATGGGCACCTCGCGGTTCGATATGGTTATCATGAAGGCCTTAGAGCTAGAACGCTCGACCATCGCTAGCATCCCCGCTTGGGAATAGGATATGGCAGCTACTGGGATCTGCTGTTAGTATCCTGTTTCATTATAGCTTGGTCTGTGAAGCACATGCGACGGCTGACCGACTGCGTTTGCCCCAGTTTGTGCTATGCAGTCAAGCACTGGAGACTATAATAGTTCAACACTGCGCATATCGCGATTTGGACTGGCGTTGGTGCCACCAACAGCTCTTGAAATCAGACGTTCAGTTTGTGAGAATTCTGACTAATGCCACATACAGAACCGCTCGCGCTTCTATTTCGGTGGTAGACCATGTGCCCCACACATATTGAACTTGTCTCTGGCTCAGAAAGAGAAAGAATGCGCGTGCGGCAGGCCACCCACGCGGGCTCGTGGTACTCGCTGGAGCAGAGCGAGCTGGATACGCAGCTCACAGGTAGAGTGCTTGTCCGCAGCCGTCCTGCTGACTGCGCTTGGGGCTTGACTGCTGTTTGGGCTGATCAGAGTGGCTGGGAAACGCGGCAACTGCAAACGAATACGGACGTCATTCAACGATCCGAGCGATCATTGCCCCGCACGCTGGATTTCGGTGCGAGCGCTGGCTGCTAATTGCTTGTGGTACACGTTCTCAATGGCGTGAACTCTCAGATACTCTGGTCCGACGGCTGCGCACGCGTACCATCACGTACAAAACCTTGACAAAGTCAAGCGCGTGTTCATCCTCGGGCCCTCGCACCATTTCTATCTCCGGTAGGATCAGGCTGAGCGATGCACTGCACGCGAGTGACGCTCTCACGTGGCTCTTCTCGTCAGTGGCTGTGCTGTGTCCTCAGCAGATGAGTACGAGACTCCGCTTGGCAACATCACGATCGACCATGAAGTGAATGAGAGATTGGTCCATTCGGTGAGTCTCTGGGGCTCCTCCTCCTGTCGGTCTCCCTGTGAGTCATACTCACGTGGCTTTGTTATGATGGACAGGGCAAATTTGTGACTATGTCCCTCGAGGTGGATGAAGACGAGCACAGTATTGAGATGCATCTGCCGTTCGTCGTCAAGGTCTGGAGTTCTCCAGTATCACTCATAAATGCGTCTCTTGATGCCATACTTTTATTGCACGGAGCAGATCATGAACGGCCGCAAGTTCACTGCAGTTCCCATCTTGGTGGGCAACACCAAGAGTAAAATGGACGCTGAGTACGGGAAGTGAGTACCTTTTACATGGTGATGTGATGCATAAAAGCAACTATTCTTACTTGCATCACTTCAGGATCTTGGCGCCGTATTTTGAAAGCGAGGAGAATCTGTTTGTTGTGAGCTCTGACTTTTGCCATTGGGGCTCGAGGTAGGAATTGGCTGATTTGGAGCGTTCCATTTGCTGTTTGCCCATCTGAAATGCCTTTATTACGCCACTTGGACAGATTCCGATACCAGCCGCATGACTCGGCCTTCGGTGAGATCCACGAGTACATCAAGCACTTGGATCACGAGGGCATGCAGGTCGGATATGCGTACGTTGTCGATATATTAGTGGAGAATTCATCACTGATGAATGTATGCGCGTTGTGTTGTTTTGTATGCAGTTGATCGAGCGTCTCAACCCCCAAGGGTTTGCTGAGTACTTAGAAAACACCAACAATACGATCTGCGGACGTCACCCGATTGCGCTGCTGCTGCATACCATCGCAGCTGCGCAGCGGATCAAGTGCACGCTCAAGTTCGTACAGTACGCACAAAGCAGCGCGTGTAAGCATCGCGTGGATTCCTCTGTGAGCTATGCCTCCGCCATCGTGTATCACAATCAGTGAGTGCCTACTTTCTGGATGCGATGCTGTACGATTGGGATTCGTGCGTGTGCTGTCCCAATCAATGTATGTTACATTGTTCATGGTTTCGTACCTGTGTGGTACGCATTGCAGCTGTGGCTGAGCGAGCTCCAGTGCCCCAACGTCCTGCGGTAGAAGCTTTCAATTCCAATCGATTGATGTATTGATCAGCATCCTTAGTCGCTTGAAGCAGTCACTACTGCCGCCGTTTTGGCTTCGTCTTCAGTCTTCAACTTGCGAATGGACTTGCAGCTCGTCTTGTGGTTCTTCCAGTCTTCTACCTGATGCTCCTTGCAGCAATAGTACGCAGCTTCACAGGCGCAGCGCAGCAGCGAGTCCTTAGTCTCGCCTTCGGCGACAGACTGGCGAGTGGCGGATCCGCAAAATCGGCAGCCTACCTCTGCAGCGGAGACTTCACCAACCATGACGCTCTGGAGGAACATGGTCTCGAACGTGTGCGCAATGTTCGTGAGCAGCGCGTAGATCACCTGCTGACGCATCTGCAGCGTGAGCCATACGTCGGCCTCGATAAGTTTGCCCTGTGCGATAAGCGCCTTCTTTTCATTGAGCAACGTTTCGGATGCTGACGGCAGCAACGACTGCACGTTCTGCTCCGGATCCGTCGGGTCAATGAACGCCAGCGACACATGACGAAAAGTTTCGCCGGAAAAAGTCGGCATCGTTCCAGCGCCGCGCAATGACAGCAGATACAGCAGATCGTGGCGACTGCACTCGTCCGCTCGCGTGGCACGTGCGTTCATAAGCCGCAAGAGTACCTTGCCGTTTTCCTCCAGCAGCGCCTTGACAGTGAGCTCGGGCGCGAGCAGCTGAGTCGCCTGCACCGACTGCGGACGGTCGACCTGCGTGTATTCGACCGGTAGATCGGGGCTGGCATTGCGCAGAAGCGTCAATTGACCGGTATAGGGCAGTGCTAGGAACCAGCGCATGAAGGCAGACGCATTGGCCCGCCAGAACCGCTGCAAATAGACTGGGTGGCTCTCCTCCTGAGGAGCATTCTCATTCGCACCAGCCATTTCGCTTTGGGGTGATGGCTGCAAGTGCTCACCACCTCAAATCAAGCCTGCTCTCAATAGAGAGCCGCCACTATGGTGAGGGAGTCGGCCTTCCATGAGCGACTTGCGTACTGTAGCTTGTGATGTCTCATGAGCTCACGGTACCGTACTGTACTGGAGGACGCCGCTTCGTAGTGTGTCACTTGTAAAGGTTCTACAGCTCAAGAGATTGAAAAGCATATTTAAGTGGACACGAGACGCTCCATGTCTTCTACTAAGGTACAGTAAGCTGGAGCTGGCACAGGCTGGCTCCTGTATATGGATCAAGATAACGTAGAGCCAAAAGCTCTGATTGAGTCTGCCTCTTATTCCTGCTAATCCCACGTGTTGTCGAGTGGACTCTAAATGAAGGAAATGCAGATGCATATGGTGGGCATCATAAAAAGGGGATGAGTTAGCTGAGAGTAATTTTGCTGAGAGTAATACGTAAGCGGCTCTTTAGCGCAGAATCCAGTCAATCTTGATAATTGTACAGCTCGTAGGATGGTCAATCGTTGTGTATGGGCCATGACTAAAGAACACTTCTGTATGGAGGATTAACTCTGCGATCTGTAAATTATGGACCCATCGTGGTGGGACAGGAATGGATGTCACCCTCTCTTTCAGAGCCAGTGCCCTCAAACCTCTGAACTCTGGGGCGACCAACACACAAAGAAGCACATCGCAAGGATCAGAATGCCCTAGCCCCATTAATTGCCCGCCTCCAGCGTGAATGTGCTGCCCCTAGCCCCGATCAAAGCATACAATTGCGCAGATGTCTTATCGCGTTCCCTAACCCACAACTCGACGAAAAGGAAGGCGGGCTACTTCCTATAAAACCTTAAATTGGACACTAGCCATTGGTGCAATTTGTATCAGAACTGCTCCGACTGGAGCGTGAGGTTTTTTACTTAACAGACATTTTTGAGGAAAGACAGCGGCCGCTTGTTCGTTTTCCCCATTTCGCGCTCGCTGCGTGAGGGACCGAGTGAGTGCGCGCATCCAAAGGAAACCCGCGGTGGGTTCCTGCGTGGAAGAGCGAGCCATTAGGTGCAAATTCGCCAGCTAGACGCACGTCATGGAGGTCGGCTCCCCCGTTTGGGTGCTGGACGACGGCATCTGGCGCGAGGCCGCTGTCATCGCAGTCAACACGTCCGCAGGGACTGTCGAGTGCTCGCTCGAGCATGAGACGAACGACGACCATTTAATCCTCGACGCCGGTGATGATGTCGCGCAACACGATTTCGTGGCTGTACGCAAGCGCCGCAACAGTCGCCGCGGTTCAGTGCGCCGTATGATGCCTGTGCCGCTCGCGCATGTCCTGCCACGCAACCACACTGAGGTGTACCACTTGGTAGAAGACCTCACGAAGCTTGTGCATCTGCATGAACCGTCGATCTTACAGGTGTTGCGGAAACGGTTCTTCCACGGTCTCATCTATACCAGTACAGGCTCGATCCTTGTGGCGCTCAATCCGTTCCGAAGACTCGATCTGTACTCCGAGAGCACCAAGGACAAGTACTACACAGACGGCGCGGACAAGGAGGCCGCAAAGCGTCTCCCGCCTCATGTCTATGCGGTGGCCGATAAGGCCTTTCGCACCATGTACTCAGCGCTGCGCGAGAAATCGAATCAAACGATCCTCGTGAGCGGTGAAAGCGGTGCCGGCAAGACCGAGACGACCAAGCTAATCATGAGTTACCTCGCGTATGTGTCGACACGGCGAAAATCGCTCAAGAGTGGGCAGCATCAGCAACAACACGCAACACCAAGCATCCACGACCGTGTGCTGGACTCGAATCCGATCCTGGAAGCGTTTGGTAACGCACGAACAAACCGGAACAACAACAGTAGTCGATTCGGCAAATTCATCAAGCTCGGGTTCTCGTCCACGGGTGAAATGCTTGGCGCTTCGATTTCGACCTATTTGCTGGAACGCGTGCGATTGGTATCTCAAGGCAAGGGCGAGCGAAATTACCACATCTTTTACGAGATGTGCACAGGCTCGTCCAGCTACGAGCGTGAAGAACTCGGACTATGTGATGTCTCCGAGTACAAGTATTTAAATACGTCTGGCTGCTATGTGCGTCTGGATGGAGTGGATGATGGAAATTCGTATGCTGAAACGCGAGAGGCCATGACAAGTATAGGTATGGATGCAGACGAGCAAATGTCGGTTATGAAGGTCGTGTCGGCTGTCCTACATTTTGGCAATGTCTGTTTTCTCAAGGATAAGGACGCGTCTCAAGTAGATATGTCCAAGAGCGCTAATGACGTGACGACAATTTGTCGAATGCTAGGTGTGGAACAGGATGTGCTGAAAAACACCCTTTGCACCAAGCAAATTAAGGCTGGTGCTGAATTTATCACGACTCGACTCGACCTGAATCAAGCCATCTCAACGCGTGATTCAGTGGTGAAAACTTTGTACTCCAATCTTTTCAACTGGCTTGTGGCTCGCATCAACTTGTCTATCCAGTACAAAGAAGAAGCTAATAGTCAGTTTATTGGTGTTGTCGATATATTTGGTTTCGAAATCTTTCAAGAGAACTGTTTGGAGCAGTTATGCATCAACTACGCGAATGAGAAACTTCAGCAGTTGTTCGGTCGGTTTGTTTTTCGCATGGAACAAGAGCAATACGTCGCCGAAGAAATTCCCTGGCAATTTGTGGATTATCCGAACAACGATGTTTGTGTTACCATGCTTGAAACGCGACAAATGGGTTTGTTCTCGCTCTTGGACGAGCAGTGCTTGATTCCTCGAGGAAACGATGAGAAACTTGCAAACAAATACTACGAGTGCCTGTCCAAACATGAGTCTTTTTCAGTATCAAAATTGCAGAAAGCCAAGCGCCAATTCGTAATTCATCATTACGCTGGAGATGTTTGCTACACAACCAGTGATTTTTGTGAGAAGAACAAGGATCATATGCACACGGAGGCTGTAGATTTGCTGAAGACCTCAAAATTTCCTTTTGTTCGTGGGATTTTTGAGCAATCGGAGGTTGAACAGCCACGTAAAAACACACGACCAAGCGATGCCAGTCGAAGACGGTCTGGAATCATGTCTTCAACTGTTGTCAGCCAGTTTAAAACTCAGCTAAATTCTCTTTTGGAAGTTTTAAATGCGACCGAACCTCACTTTATTCGTTGCGTCAAGCCAAACGATGAAGTGAGCTCATCAGAGTTTGATAAGAAGCGTCTTACTGAGCAACTTCGATGTAGCGGTGTTCTGGAGGCAGTCAAAATTTCGCGAACTGGGTACCCGGTTCGATTTTTGCACGACATATTTATCCAGAACTACTCGTGCATACTAGCTCAACCCGGCAAGCGTCCAGGTGTTAAGGAGAAGGAGATCGTTTCCCAAATGGTTGTCGACCTTAACAAGCAATTGCATTTCGCTATGGATTCTGATCGACCACCGTTCCAGGTTGGCAAGAGCAAGGTATTCATGGTCCGCGATGCGCACCAAGCCTTAGAGACTGCACGAGCCAAGGCTTTATACCAGTCCGTTATCACGCTTCAGCGATATTGCCTTGGCTACACCAAACGTGCTGTTTTTCTGAAAATGCGAATCTCCGCAATTCGTATTCAATCCATGTGGCGTTGTGTGCGTTGCCATCGTCGATACACAACTTTGATCACTCGACAACGAAGCGCGATCAAGATGCAAAGCTGTGTTCGGCGATTTCTTGCGATTCGCTTTGTTCAAAACATTAAGGCTGCTACGATCATTCAAAGTTTTGTGCGAGGATGGCTTGTCCGACGCGAATACTCGGCGAATACTCTCAGCTTTGAGCATGACGTGTCATTTGTTGGCTCGATTGATCGAAGTACTGATAGCTCAAGATCTGACTCATTCCGGCAATCCTCTCGGGTAACCAAAAATCCTCTCCTTTCATCAACGACTCTTACTGCAAGCGACCGTGGAGAAAGTGAATTATCTCTCAACAGTGATTATGGTCTGAGTGGAAAAATTTCTGCAGGATCTTCAGGATATCGAGACACCAAAAATCGACTACTGGACTATGAACCGCCAAAGGAAATCAAGAATGAATACGAAATCGTATGGGAATGTGGCTTGCTGGGTCTATATTTTGAAAGCGATCCAGTATCCGGCATGCCCATCGTTCGCCGTGTTCACGAAAGTCTTAGTAACTGTGCCGACATTTTTGAAGTGTCTCGCGGTGACGTATTACTCTCTGTGGGCAAAGTGCGTGTAAAAAAGGGCGACATCAGACGAATTTTGACGCTTCTACAAGAAGTTGCGAAACCAGTGCGTTTGTCGTTCCTGCGCAACCCAACTGCATCTTTCCGACTTCGATCAGGATCCTTGGAACTTCTTGGTGAAGAAGACTACGAAGTTTTGTGGCGCGAAGGTGTGACTCTTGGCTTGGGCTTCCGTCCCGACGCTCAAAGTGGATACCCATGCGTTCTGCACGCAAATGGCAATCCTAATTTGCCAGGCATGTTCAATGTTCGTGTGGGCGATTATCTGATATTCATAAATGAGTTTTCGACTCAAGGCGTGCGGTTTCAAAAAGTGATTGACATTCTGGAAAGCGGCCCAAGACCCGCTGTCCTGCGTTTCCGACACAACGACCTTGCTGATGATTTGGATACGCGTGTATCTAATCCACAAGAAGATAACCGATTCATACGTCAATCCTGTATCAGCCTCAACCCAAAGGTGGACCACTCTCTCTACTACATCACATGGAAAGACGAAGATGGACCGCTGGGTATTGTCGTGAAGCAAGAAAGTACAAGCTATTATCCTCGCGTTATCAACGTCAAGAACGAAGGCGCTGTCACGCGGGAGTCTCAAAAGAACCGTGTTGAAATTGGCGACGTTTTGCTGAGCATTAACAACAACAACATCAGCAAAATGGGCTTCGGCTCAGCCATGAAATTATTACAAAAAGGACCGAAGCCTCTGCTTCTCATGTTCCAACGACCCCGGTTATCCATGGCTTTATCTTCTTCAGCTAGAAGCTCCAAGATGTGAGACCCCTGACAACGATAGATAGCCTGAGAAAATATTTGTGGGCGTTGCCATGGTGTTGATCCGTCGGACCGCTTGGGCCTTTTATAGTATTGTTGAAATAGTGAACAAGTAGCATTTTTGCTTCACTTCTAGCGACTCGCATTTTATTGAGAAAGAGAACCAAATGACTCGAGTAAGTGCTGCTGTGATAAATATATGTGTGTTGCCCAGCGTTTGTTTACGACGTTGAGAATTCATTTGCTGCTTGAATGATATCTTTCAACGGTAGTGACTAGGCAGACCACGAGGTTGAGGTCGATTCCACCATGTTTATTTTTACACGATGGTTTTGCACAAGCAATAACGCAATCGTTTTCAGCCGTAAGCTTTCGCGGCAAACGAACCCACCTTCGCTGCAAAGATTGATAAAATGGAGAGGTGCTTGTCGACTCCCGAAAGCGTAGTGCTTGCTACTGATAGCAGAGGGAAGAGCCGTCCGCGCCATCGTCGTTCGTTGTCAATCGGATTTGCCGGCGAAATCGATCTTGCGCAACTGCAAAAGATGAAAGAGGTCGAAGATCTGTACTCTGAGTTAGAGTGCAAAAAGAAAGCGCTGGAAGAATCTCAGGAAGAGGCGTGTCTAGCTGCACGTATTGGCCAGACCTTGCTGGAGCGCAATGAAGAAATGAATGCAGAAATCGAGTCGACTGCCATTGAGGTATAATTTGAAAGCACCAGTCTGAGTCAACCAGAACATTCAACGTTCGCTTTGCTAGATCATGCATAGGGCTGACAACGCGGAGCAAGAAGTCAAAGTGAGTCACGTTGCGTATCCATGCTTTGGAGCCGCTAAGTCATTATCTGTATGATACGAAAGGCTCTGCAGTCAAGATTGCTAGGGGCATACAATCAAATTCGGTCTCTTGAGGTCGCAAGAGCTGAGAGTGCAGAATTAATGGAGATGGTGACGCATGAGTTGGAGCGAACGAGGTGAGAAATCAAATTGATTATGGAGATTCTGAGTGTGTCGGTGCTGATAACACTTAAAAGAGTTCAAATGCTCGCACTTCAAGCGAAGGCGTCCAAAACTCGTCATGGAATGGAAAGTCGCGATGTCATTATGCTGAAATTGGAAGAAGAGCTCGAAGTAGCAAAAGCCTCTTGTGAAGATTTGGAAGTGACCCAGAGAAAATTTCTGGCAGAAATCAGCATCAAAAACAAGCGCATTGAGGAGGTACAACGATTGGATTGCTGACTTTCAAAGAGAACGTGTTTTCACGCCACGCTATATATCATACAGCTGGAAGCAAGCGAACACTACAGCATGGACCATATAGCTCGACTCGAGGTTGAGAACCAGTCCATTTGCTTGCATCACCACATGCGCGAGCGGAAAGAGAAGAAATTAGTTGCTGAGAACGAGACCATGGCTTCCAAATTGGCCAACCTCCGACAATTTATTCGCGATTCCGAAGTGAGCAAGTTGCAGTTCACTGAATCGGTATGTGCTTCTCAAGAGGTAAACCATGAATTATGAACTGACGGAATCTGGTCTGGCCAGATTGTTGCTCTCACTCGAGAGGTGGATAGCTTGAAAGAGTCGTTCACTGCGGAGCAGACACGTGTGATGCAACTGACTGCGATCAATCAGGTACGAATCACTTCGTTGTGTTAGCTGGCTTGCTGAGCAATGAGAAATCATACGTTTTTTTATTCGGTAGGAATTGCAAAATCGCTTGGATCAACGAATGGATGAGCCAGAAGACTACAACGGTACAGTCAGTTCGCCTTCTTCACGCAAACTTCGGGCGGGCTCTCTCTTCTTTGAGCTTTCCAAGCAGCTAAAGAGCGAACTCCACAAGGCTTCAGCAGAGCGTCATGATCAGATCTTTCAAGACCTCACAGATCAACCAGCGCAAAACATCGAAGAAGGTGACAACAACAACGGCACTAGCAATGATGATGCAAGATCTGCAATGATAGCACCACGCGAACCATCTGAGCAAGATATCCTGAGAGAGGTCTGTGTACATCCCGATGTCCCCACGTGTGACTGGTACTCATTTCGATGCACTTAACTTGTAGTTTTTTATGCTAACAGCAGCAGCAGTGAAAATTGCTGGCGGTGGACTGGGCAATGACCAGTGCAACATTCTCAACGAGGTTCGAGATGCACCTACAGTCTCTTAATTGCTTTGGCCAACGACCTGTTCTGTAGGATCTGTACGAAGAAGCCATGCGTCAAGACATCACATTTGACCAATACCACTACTGGTTGGAGCGGCGTCTAGAGCAAAACGGAGACCCTGATCAGCACGACAGCCCAGGACGGCTATCAATGAAAACGGATGTGGTCGAGTCCTCTGGAGTTGGAGCTGCAGCTGCCGATGCTGGGAAGATCCGGATCAGTCTTACGCGCATGTTTTGATCAGTGATCTTTCTCTTAGAAATGGATTACAACTTCACTTTATAAACTGGAAAGAATGGCAGAAGACTCTACTTGCGCAGGTGGTTCAGGATGCCCTCAGGGTCCATGTAGTTCTCCTGTACGAAGTTGCGGCCTTCGCGCTCAACGACTTCGCCCTTTTCGTTAAAGAAGATCAGCTGCGGGATGGTCTTGATGCCGAACTTGTCGCACAAATCGGCCTTGAGCAGACGCTTCTCGTACGGCAGCGCGAGCCACGGCATCTCCTCGTAGTACTCAGTGAACTTGGCCTCCTCCCTGTCCGAGGACACGAACACGATCTCAAAGTCGTCGTGGTTCTCCTTGATCTCGTCGTACACGTTGGCTAGGATGGGCGTGAACTTGCGGCACGGCGGGCAGTAGTGGCCGCTGAAGTACACGCCGATGATCTTCTTCTTGGCCAGCGCGTCGGTCGTGGGCACCGTGGCGTTCTCCTTGTTGAACAGCTCGTTCTCCAGCAGGGCGTCCATGGCAGTCGGGGCTTGAGTCTTTGAAGGCAAATGCTCGAATGACCAGAGAAAAAACGCGCCAATTGAGTGGGGTGGATTACGAGCTAGGGCGGACACGATTGGGTAATATTAGGTGACATCACCTATATGGAGATCGAGGATTGGCTGATCTTATTCTCTTGATGATGATTGGCTGGTCAGAAGGTAAGACGTGATTTCTAAACACGTAGACGAAGACCGAGTACAGTACCACACGCGCATGAGTACGGTCTCATTGGAGTTGCGCGGTGGTTGACAACGTGAATGGTTGCTTCGTTTAGAAGGACAACATAATTGGAAGCATGGACGAGCAGGTATTGGTAGAATTTGAAAACGATCAGTTTTCGCAGGGGTGATCTTGGCTGGTGCTGGGTGCAGACTTCAAATCTGTAGGCCATTCGCGTGGCAGTGGTTCAATTCCACCTCGCCTGCGCCAAATTTTGCCTACCTTGTTTTCAACCACTTTCGCAAAACAGCACCGGAAAGTGGCATTTATTCACATAATATACCTTGTTTCTAGCCATGTCTATTTAATGAAACCTTGTTTTGGTAATTTTTACGTGATAAACTAGAAAAGTGAACTGTACAGTGTCTTACGAAATAGAAGCACTTGAGCAGACACACATCCAACAAGTTCAATCATGTTTGCAAGGTTTTCACCATTTGCACGCCGCTTTGGCTTCTGCGATTGGCTGATAATCCGCACCGCACAGACCTGTTGGGTTCTCTCCGCCGCCCATTTCCTCATTCGGCGTCAAGATCAAACATGGCGCACCAACTGCAACCGCACCAGCTGCTCTCGCCCGTGCCCTCGGACATCGCCATCAGCGACGCCATGACGCCGCTGCCCATCAGCGACATCGCGACTGCCGCCGGCATTGTGCGTACTGTGACCAAGCAAGCCACAAGCAGGAAGACGCTGACGCTTTGTTTGCTGTAGCTGCCGTCGGAAGTGATCCCGTACGGCGCGAGCAAGGCCAAGATCGCGCTGTCGGTGCGTGACCGACTCAAGGACCAGCCGAATGCCAACTATATCGTGGTCACGGGCATCACGCCCACGCCGCTTGGGGAAGGCAAGAGCACGACCACGATCGGGTAGGATGCGCTGGGAGCCAATTGATACAAGAGAAATTAATGACTACATGCGTCGTAGTCTGTGCCAGGCGCTCGGCGCTCATCTGGACAAGAAAGCGTTTGCCTGCATCCGCCAGGTGAGTCTGCAGCTTCGTTGCATGTTAAACTCTGCTCACATGCCATTGCTACCAACTGTAGCCATCGCAAGGTCCGACATTCGGAGTCAAGGGCGGCGCTGCTGGCGGCGGCTACGCGCAAGTCATTCCCATGGACGAATTCAATCTGTGCGTATGCGCCTGCAGTCGTTTTGTGTTCTGTGACTCTTAATATCCAATCGTTGTTCTGTCTGTAGCCACTTAACCGGTGATATCCACGCGATCACGGCTGCCAACAACCTGCTGGCGGCCGCCATTGACACGCGCATGTTCCACGAGTCGTCGCAGAAGGACAAGGTGCGCCGAATGCTGTCCCTCCGAGTGTATCTGTAGTCTCACGCTGGTTGCGTGCAGGCTCTTTTCAACCGCCTCTGCCCCAAGGGCAAGGACGGCAAGCGCCACTTTGCGCCCATCATGCAGAGCCGCCTCAAGAAGCTCGGCATCACAAAGGTCAACCCTGACGACCTCACGGACGAAGAGATCTCCAAGTTTGCTCGTCTCGACATTGACCCCCACACGATCACTTGGTGCGTTGGATTGCCTTCAACACCAGCTCCATTGCGTTGCACTCACACCGTTCTGACCGTGCAGGCAGCGTGTGCTGGACACTTGCGATCGATTCCTTCGCCAAGTCGTTGTGGGCGTCGCCGCGACCGAAAAGGGCAAGACACGCACCACTGGCTTCGACATCACAGTGGCCAGTGAGATCATGGCCATCCTCGCACTCACCACGAGCCTTGCCGACATGCGTGAGCGTCTCGGCCGCATCGTGATCGGTCTGGATCGCGCTGGCAACCCGGTCACTGCCGACGATCTCGGTGTTGGTGGAGCGCTCGCAGTGCTCATGAAGGACGCCATCATGCCCACGCTCATGCAGACTGTCGAGGGCACGCCCGTGTTTGTGCACGCCGGTCCGTTCGCCAACATTGCGCACGGCAACTCGTCAATCATCGCTGACCAAATGGCGCTCAAACTCGCTGGCGAAGACGGCTACGTGGTCACCGAGGCCGGTTTTGGTGCCGATATCGGCATGGAAAAATTCTTCAACATCAAGTGCCGCACGAGCGGACTGACCCCGCAATGCGTCGTCCTTGTGTCCACGATCCGTGCGCTCAAGATGCACGGCGGTGGCCCGAACGTGGTCGCAGGCCAGCCGGTACATGATGAGCTAGCATGGTGTTCATCCCCAGGGGCTAACAAGCTTGTGTATTGTCTTGCAGCTTGACCCTGTGTACGTGGATGAGAACCTGGAGCTGCTTCAAAAGGGCTGTGCCAACATGCAGCACCACATCCGCAATGCGGTATGTCTAAAGCTCAGTCCTCTCAGTGTTGATGGGCCGTCGAGGGTTTGATTTCTTACGTATTCTTATGTAAATGCAGCTCAAGTTTGGCGTGGCAGTTGTCGTGGCCGTGAACGTGTTCGCTTCAGACACGGACCGCGAAGTGGAGCTGGTGAAGGCCAAGGCATTGGAGGCCGGTGCCACTGCGGCTGTCGAGAGCAACCATTGGGCTTTGGGAGGCAAGGGAGCCGCTAATCTTGGCCGTGCTGTCATCACGTCGTGCGCCAAGATGCGCTCGCTCGGCAGTCCGTTCAAGTTCTTGTACCCGGTTGAACTCGGCATCGCGGAAAAGTTCGAAGTCATCTGCAGTACGTTCCTGCATGTGGCCAGCGCTGTGTTAGTAGCTTTGGGCTGATGGCATGTGCTCATTGTGCAGAGGAAATTTACGGCGCTGTGGGCGTGGAGTTCTCAGAAGAAGCCAAGAAGAAGCTCGCGGTGTACACAGCAAGCGGCTACGGCTATCTCCCAGTGTGTTGCGCCAAGACACACTTGAGTCTGAGCACTGATCCGACTGCCAAGGGCGTGCCCACGGGCTTCTCGGTCAAGGTGCGCGACGTGCGCGTCTCGGCCGGCGCAGGGTTCATCTACCTGCTCTGCGGTGACATGATGACGGTGCCTGGCCTGCCCACGCGCCCGGGCTTCTACGATGTGGACTTGGACCTGGAGACGGGCAAGGTCATTGGGCTGTTCTAGGACGACCACCCCAATGACAGCACACAGAAAGCACCGGACCAGTTGAATTTTTGAATGAACTTCTCTTTGATTCCCCAGGTTCAGGCTCTGTCTTACAGCTAGGACGTGGCTTCGGTTGCCGGTGTCGAGACTGCTGCTGCGGCTTCGCCCGTGGCGTCGATGGGCTTGCCTTCCATGCGATTGTTAAGGAACGTCTGCCAGTGGTAGAACTGCTGGCCGTGCACGAGCGTCATGAAGTCTTCACGCTGGATCATCTACACAAAGTACAGGGTTTCAGCCACCAGTTCATACAGCTCCTCAGGGCCTCACTCTCGTTACCTGTCGGAAGCGTTCGTCATCCAGCATGTCCAGGAACGCCAGACAATGCGGATACCTGCACAAGACGCACGAGTAAGCAGCTACGACTGTAGATCAAGGTCAAGACCCTGAGAGTGGAGTCAACGCACGCACACGATGTACTTGGCGTATTGCGGCTGCTTCCAGTACTTGAGGTACTGCAGGTAGTTGAGGAACGCCGGGTTCTCAAAGTACCGGTTGATCGCCAGGACTTAGACACACAGACCACACGTCAAGAATGGACGCAGAGATAAAGGAGCACGAGAGCAGCCTCACAGTTAAGGTAGGCTGGGCTGGCCAGGCACTGGATGAACTCCAGCTCCATCTGGAAGCGGATGTCGTTGGTCGGCAGCTCCACCTCCGCCATGCTCATGAGAATGCTCAACCGTCTATTGCGATTGAATGCATTTTCACAGGTAAAGTATTTTGATAAATATGTGAAAATATGAAGTAGTAGATACTTCCAGTAGTACTAAGTATGAATGGTATTACGGAAGCGATGGTTGATTTCAATAGATACTAAAAATCGGACGGAAGAGTTTTAAATGACGACTTTGGGACGGAAGGCCAGGTCCATGGGCGTGGCAGAGTGGCGGTGTGGCCAGGGAGAGATCTCGCTGGCCCAATCGGCTTCGAACGCATAGCTGGAGAGTGATTGCGGCTCTGCAATTTGCTTCATGCTCGAGGGCTTGAGCTCCAGCGGACAGAATGGAGTTACCGCACACACTGGTTGTGACAGCGCAGTCGCTGGATCCAAAGTCTGCGTAGCCATGCGTCCACGTGAGAGCACGTCGTCTTCTCCGATCACGAAACTTGAAGCGTCTGCGAACCAGAACGTATTTCTCTGCATGCGCACCGCGTCAATGCAACGCAGCAGACGCAGCGTGAGCGGGATGCTTTTGAAGCGCACCCAGAGCGTGCATTCTGAATGCGCTAGTCGCACTAATGCATTGCCATTTGCCGTGGGTTCGCTATCTGCACTGTTACAAGCGACATCCTGCGCATTTGTGCGCATGAAGCCGGCCAGCTTCTCGGTCTCATGGATGCTTAGAAACTGGCTGAGACTGCGGCCGAAGAGCTCACTTGCCGATGCGCAAGCAAAGATCGCTGCGGAGTTGGACGTGGCGAAGAGAAACTCGCCCGACGGCAGACAGAACGCCACGCGCTTGCCGTTTGAGACGTGGAGAAGCTCCAGCAGCGTCACACAGCTGGTCGTGAGCAGAGATTCCATGATGATGCGCTGGTGATGGCTGATGCGTCGGCGTCGCCGTTCCGTTTCTTAAATGGAGACTCCCAGCGGCACGGCACCTCCATTGAGGGACGCCTTGATCGGATCAGACCTACAAGTAAATTTAGCGATAAGATCCAGATCACCTCCATTGAAGAGATCATCTGAGGACTGGCAGTACTGGCGTCAGTGAGGTGTATACTATACGAATGACGTATCCGGATGATTGGTGACACAATGAGCAGCTCGGCCGTGAGAATGGAGAGTGCAGCACCGGAGGACGACCACGTGTACGCCGTGGTGATCGGCCAATCGCTGCTGGATGGTATGGACCAGGACGACAACAGTGCTGTAAATGGAGACGATAGCGTTCATGCGTCGTTCCGGTACGAGTTCCAGCCAGCGTCGGTGGACAAAGCGCTGCCTGGTCTGGTGACCATGGACGACTCCAATGGCGTGCAGGTGCTCATGGGCAATTCCACAGGTGGTCCTGGCGGGATCATGTTCAAGGGCAAGGCCGTTGAGAACAAAGAGATCGATTGCTTGCTGATCTTCGATGGCGAGTCGTTTGTGTTGGAACGCTGTCCGTTTTCCTGTACGCAGCTGCGTCACGTGCGAACTGCGCCTCCGGTCCAATCTGCGCCATCTCGGCGCATGATCAATGCACCTCGCTTCACGTCAAGGGCCGGGAAGGCAGTCACTCCCAGTGCATCTGATGGCAATGCGCCGCCCAAGAAGCGTGGCCGACCAGTAGGCTCGAAGAACAAGCCCAAAACGCAAGATGGCGAAGCAATTGCACCGAATCAAGCAGCAACAACAGACTCATCCGGCCCGCCCAAGAAGCGAGGTCGACCAGTAGGATCCAAAAACAAACCCAAGACGAGTGTTGCAGCACAATCAATATGAATGTCAATTGGACCATTGATGTGAGCATGTCAGTGAGTACAGTAGTGGGCTAAATAGTGACACGTAATGGTACAATGATGGTACACTCCCTTCACAAGTCAACCGGCACCATGTCGCTCGCGTTCCTGGCCAAGAAGAGCTGGCACACGTCCAATCTGCGCGTACGTGTGGCCTTCCACTGGGCTTCTAGTCGTCTTTATGGATACCCAACTCAGTGGTCTGATGCCTATCTCTGTCTGTCGTAGAATGTGGAGAAGGTCTGGATCGCCGAGCAAAAGCATGCCGCCGAGGAGAAGAAAGTGGCCGAGCTGCGCAAGAACATCGAGGAAGAGCGGCAGCTGCAGGAGCTGAGGCAGTTGCAGGCTGCCAATGGCAACAAGTCGGCGGCACTGGAGCGTGTGGACTGGATGTACGAAGGACCCATGGGCCAGCGTGAGAAGACGGCCGAGGAGTATTTGCTGGGGAAGGAGTACTCCGATACCGCTTTACAGGGAGATTCAAAGTATGGACCTCCTGCCATGACCAACAGTGCTTTGCCAGCAAGCGATTCGTTCTCGAGACTGAACGAGGACCCGATGATGCTGATCCGCAAGCGCCAGCAGCTGGCGCAGCAGAGTGTGCTCAAGAACCCCGTGAAAATGGGCAAGATCAAGGCCAAGGTGGACAGGCTTCTGAGTGAGAAGAAAGCCAAGAAGAAAGCCAAGAAAGAAGCCAAGAAAGAAGCCAAACGAGAGAAAAAGAAAGCCAGACGAGAAGCACGCGTCCGTGATCACAGCAGAACGAAAGGGGACAGCAGTGACGACAACGACAGTAGTGATGAGGAAAAGAGACCATCGCAACGTTATCATGAGTCACGCGGTCGGTCGAGATCGGCTCCTCGTAGAATTGAAGACAGACGGGAATCTAGAAAGCGCAGTAGTGCAAGTCCTCCTTCGCGAAGAGCGAGAGATCGGTCGTGGTCTCCACCTCGATCTCGTCGACGTTCATATAGTCGAAGCCCGAGTCCAAAGCGTCTTCGAGTGGGTTCTAGACGCAGTCGTAGCCCCACTCGACACCCGAGCCGTTCTTACTCGCCTCACACCCATCGAGGTCGTGATTCGCATTACCGAAGCCGGACTCCTCTTCGCACAGCCTCGGACCGCTATCGTGACCGCTCTGAACGGCGATCCGATCATCTCCGCAATGTCGTAAAGCGCGACGAGCGCAGAAAAAGCAGAAGTCCACTACCTGATGCGTTTGGTCGAGATCGGTCGAAGAGGAAAAGCCCCTCGCCACAGAAAAAGCAGAGAAGTCCTGAACGAAGCAAGCGACCTCGCCGAGGAAGTCCCCGCTCATCTGCTGCTCGCGGTCATTCTCATGACCGCACTGAGAGTTTCCGTGAACGAAAGAGTGTGAAAGATGAAGGCAAATACGGCCTGCTCAATCGTGACGGCGCGGTACGTTGGCATCGCACCATGATGAGTTCTCCATCAGCTAATAACCCATTCTCTGATTCAGGCGAAATGCGAGGATATCGATACGACTTCGTTGGGACCGAATGTCAAATACGTGGCAAAAGCCCGTGAAGCTCGTCGCAAGGAAGAAGAAGAACGCCGACGCAAGCTTGGCACGTCACGAAGTGACCGTGGATACACGGACGCGAGTATGGCGGAGCGCGCCGCTGAGATGCTGGAGAATGCCAAGCAGCGTGAAGACTACGTAGTCAAACGAGGAACTCTGAAGGTCCAGCAACAAGACGAAGAAGAGCTCAAGAACCCGCATTTTCTCAAGTACGTCATGCTGCTGTCTGGAAATACACTCAGCATCATGGTTTGACTTGATTTGTTGATCGATTGCAGGGAGCTTAATGATGCAGCGTACACGGGCGGAAACAAGACCATGGGCGAGCGATTGCGACGTAATGCGCACTATATCCAGAAGAACGCGGACGCTGGGAACTTTTTGGCCAAGTAATTGCACTAGAGGAACGTTAATAAGAAAAGCACGATACATGTATGGATATATATGGACGACATGAGTTGCATACGCGCAGGAGAACGAGCATTGCGGTTTTGCTAAAAGGCTTCTACTCCACGTCGCTCATGTCGCTGACGTCGCTGTCGTCATCGTTTTCATCTTCGTCGTCGGGCGATCGCATTTCAATTGGCTGGGACGCGTAGTTCTTCACGTATTCTGCTCCAACAAGAGTCAGCACCTGATTCCCGGAGCGCAAATGAATCCATCGCACCTTTGACTTTGCAGTTGTACGAGTCGACGTCCTTCATGAGCAATGACGCAGCCTCGCCGTTCAGCGGGTCGCTTGGGTTCGGGTACCGCAGCAATTGCGGGATGAAGACATCAAAGACATTCAAAAGTTCTACACAGCGCAGACAGTTCAGCATCCATAAATTCCATCACGAATGCACACAATGGAAGCCTACCAAACAGCGGGCTCCACGTTTGGTTGATCACGTCCAAGCAAACTGAGCCGGACCTAGCACATCAGGTTTACTGTAACAATGCCAGACCAGTTTAAAAAGCATTGCTGTCGATCAGAAGCTCACATGTCATCGACGTTCGGATGGTAAATGCGGTTGACAAAGCCAATGGACGGCGACTTGAACGGATACTCTTTGGGCAGCGACACATGGATCTTCCACATCCCACCTTCGTACGGAGCTGCGCACAAACCAACAAGATCTCAGCTTCAGCATCGTTCGATCTCCAGAGCGTGGCAACAGCTCGCCGTACTGTCTTTCGGGCCGTGGAACTTGACGTGGAAGTCGCTGGTCTTGGTCTCGTCGGTCAATTGCACGTCGTAGTCGCTCATCATGCTGTCAAGACACGCCATGTGAGGTCTCTAGAGTGCACTGGTGACAGCAGCAGAGCGTACGTACAGCTTCATCACGTCCGTCTCGCGTCGCTTGTTCATGGAGCTCATCTTGACTCTGCTGCTGATGGTCTTCAAATGGACGAGTGGGGTTCATAAAAAAACCACAGAGAACAATGCCTGGCATAAGGAATCCCCCACGGTTTCATGTCAACCTCAAAAGATTAAACTTGATGTTTGTAAGAGAAAGAGAGAGGGGGGTCCAGCTTTAGTGCGACGTTTGGGATCATTTGGTGTGGTTCAACTTGGGTCTGTTCAACCATTTGACCGGAATTAGTGTGGACCACGTGATGTTAGGGCTTGGGACGTATCCTGAACCGACACGCTTTTGGGTAATAGCAGGACGCCATGAGCTCTTCGACGCCGTCGCCTGTGTTCCCAGCACCTGCAGGAGGCTCGAATGCAATCAATGCTCCTTTTAGTGCGCGTCTGATCTCGAATGAGATGGGCAGCATCCGCCTGGGCGGGTCCGGACGTCCATTGCCGATCGCTCGACGGTTCCTACATCCAGACAACGCGACCAGCAACGAGGTCACAGCGCTTTCCTTTGCCATGTGAGTGCTCGATAGTGTACTGATTCACTACAGAATGCACGTCAGGACAACGGAACAGCGTCTGCTTCTCCTGAAGCTCTGATCGGACGAAGACTCGAGCACTCGGTGGTAATTAGTGTGGCTGTTAGTTGCAATGACTTATGATGGTACTAACAACTCTCGTTCTGTAGCGAATATCAATGGATTCAATAGTCTCGGATAACAGTTCAGAGAGATTTCGTGTGCGGAGAATTATGCCCCGGCGGTCATCAGCTTCTTTGGGAGCGGCTTCTCGAGCTATCCAGCCAGTATCAAGAACAGCAAGAAGCTCGCGAATGGATAATGACGATACAGCTGACAGTACCAATCAATGGCCAGAACGATCACGCGAACAGAGTCTCGAGCGTGCGTCTACTCGACCTCAAGTATCGAATCGTACAATTTCAGTGAACAAGCCATCTTCTGACGAAGACGGAAGAAGAGGACAAGCTGCCAAGCCTCGTGATACGAGCAACAGTACGGCTTTAACGGCTTCTTCTGAGCTAATTCCTGCTATAAACGTCGGTGCCGTACCGGTTAGGAAGAGAAATCTACCACAGACGGCATTATCATCTGCCAGAGGTGAGAGAAGGCAGCCGCCAGTACGGACCTCAACAGGTTCTGCTCCTGGAATGGAAAGCGGATTATCAGTCCCCGTCGACGTTCAATCAATAACACAAGCCAGTCCGACTCGTGATTACAGCAAACTTCCACCCGAGCTTTTGAAACACTATACGCATCATATCAAGCATGACACAGCGCAGCGACCATCCGTGTCTTTTGTGTCAAGAGTTGACGCAACTGGGGCGCGGTCTCCCATTGCGCCATGGCGATTATTGGACGACCGCATTGATCATATTTATGAGGACCCTTCGATCGATATGGTACAGCTAAACCTCTTCCATCCGTTTACAACTAACGACAAGGAGCGAAAACTTGCTGAACGCGAGCGCCTAGTACGCGCGGCTTTTGAATTGCGGCAGCGTGGACTAGAGCAAAAGCGACAAAATGATGTCTTAAAGGAAAGGAAAGACCGTATCCAGCAAATGTCTCAAGCTATTAGGTCGAGAAATAGACAGGTTGCTATGGCTAATCGTACGCAAACACCTTCACCTGCAAGGGAGGCGCCTGCTACCTCTGTTCAAAGGAGGGAAGATGCAGTACTGAAGCGCAAACCACCAGTTCCAAGACTGAGTGGGAATTCAAAGAAAACCAAGCGACGACTGTCGAAAAATACCGTGTCAGACGACCCGACTTCAACGTCGTTGTCCACTCCAGAGGCTTTCAAAATTGCAAGCGGAAGTGAAAGTGGGAACGATACGGTACAACCAAGCGTCACAGGATCGATTCTCCTAGGTGATCATGCATTTAGTAATATGGCGCATCCAGATGTCACTCAATCGGTCTTGGTACACACAGACGAAGAGGCATCAGAACGTGACATTAAAAGGCCAGCATTAAGTCAGTCTAGAAGAATTGGACGTGGGAAAGCCCGAGTGCGAAAGAAAAACCATCAGCTTAAGGATACGGATACAGTCGCTTCTAGACCTGAAACATTGCAGCGAAGAGCACTGGCACGAGAGTTTATGATATTGCAAAAGCGAAGTCGACAGTATGAGCGTGAAAAGCTTAAGCAACAAAATGAAATAGAGCAAGAAAAACGGAGACGGCAAATGGAGGTAAGTTGATGATATTAAACTTAAAGGTGAGTCGCAGGACTGAGTTTTATGTCCTGGTCTTGGTTTAGGAACTTGAACGCCGTCGTCTGCATAATTTAAGGCAAGCTGTTCGTCAGAAAAAGACCAAGTTGACAAAAGAAGAATCCAAAATTCTTTCGCACGCACAGAACGATGAATCTCCAGCAGACCATTTGAAACCTGATGTTGAGTTCCCGACTGCGAGTGACGATTTACAAACCGACCCGTTGGATATTTCTGATACTGAAAATGATCGTAGACATGCAAACGTTGCTGAATTAGCATCCTCGCGTTCGAAGTCAACAAGTGACATAGACAAATCTCCCGAGCGGACGATAGAGGAGGATCCTGTTGTTGTGGACGCGCGACTACGAAAACTGTTGGATTTGGAAGAAAAGGCGAAATCTCTGATGGCGAAACTGAATGGTCTTGCAAAACGCAAAAATCCTGTAAGCGAACTAGCTCCAAGTATTGAGCGCAACTTTGCTGAAAAGCGATTTGAGATTGAGGAGCTAGTTTTTGAATCTACTGCTCAAGACGATTCTGTAGCAGATAGTGAGCAAAACGATGATGAAGACGACAGCGATGAGCTTACCTCTTCAGTGATTCAGGCGTATGGACATCGATCCAACGAACAAGAACCAGGAAGGGGGGAGCAAGACGATGAGAATGATGACGACGATAGTACAACCTTTAGATCCACTCATTTAGACATCTTTCAAGCTGATGGTTACGATTTTGCCAACAGGATGAATCGTTCTAGTTCATATGGAATCGAAGCGCGACCATTTGAAGAAGGTATTGGCCCGGAATTAGACCCAAGAACTATCGGAGTGTATCAAATTGGCGTTGAATACTCTCGCGAAGAACTGGTTGATGAAGAGCGCGAATCGGACAAGTCTGACGAAATACGCCACACTCGCTCTGATTCAGTAGCTTCATCTTTGGATTCTTCTGACCATTCAACGGATTTCCCAAAGAGAACTCAGTCTTCACGAAATCGTACATTGGAAGAATCGTTGGAGCAATACATGACGCGACTCGTACACAATGGATCTTCTCACCAAAGCCGTGCCGGATCGCGCAGTAGTGCTGGAAATTTGCATAGTGATGAAGAATCGCTAACAATGGGAAAAGTGGAATTTACTGCTGACATTGCCTACACTCAGCAGGTTATGGTGCGTCGTGCCAGGGTTGAAATGCATGATGACAGGCTTCGCCAGCTCTTTCTGCAAGAGGATGACTCACTTAGTGTCATTCACAGCACGGCTCTGAAATTGCTGACCGCGAATAAAGAACAACGACGGCTGAAATTGGAACGTGAGAGAATAGAAGCGGAAGATGTCGAAACCCTCTGTCAGCAAGAAAAAGATCGTCAACTAGAGACTCTCATGGCATCTATCCTTGGTCAAGTGGAAAGTGAACACGGCGACGACACCGAAAACGATCATACTAGCGAGCAAATTATTATAGATGAGTATCCAGAGACCGGAAATGCGTCATTTATCACACTCGAGAAAATCATGGAGGCCGTTGAGCGCGAACGAAGACAAGAACGTGAACAGGAGGAGAAACGGGAAGAAAAGTATGATGCTCACGATCAAGACAACTTTGCGCAGGATCAATACGAAGTACCACAAATATTTTGGGATGATATGCTAGAGGCCAGTGAACTCCTCGGGCATAAGAACCCTAGAGTTGCGATCGACACAACCGAGTTGATTCTGCAACGCCATCAGCAAGAAGATGAAGCTGATGGCCGCATGGACGAACAAACGCGACTGCTTCACTCGCCCCAATCGCTTGCTAAACGGTTACTCGCAGAAGTAGAGCTGCATGACGCCATTCATGAAGCGCATCTGCAGATTTCACTGATGGAACATTCTCAAGCAATTGAGCAAGCCCAACGCGAGACCATTATGATGGCGAGCGCCTTCAAGGAGGAAATGGAAAACAACTTTTCAGCGCACCAGATTGCACTCCAGCATGCAACTCTGGAGAAAAAATTCGATAGCGATCTGCAAGATGTTATGCAGAAATTGCAAGATGTTCATGAAGCTGAGAAGCGAGAAAATCAAAATGCTGCAATGGAAACTGAACGAGCGCTAAAACAAGCTCGGCTTCAGGAATCTGGAGCTCAAACCGAGCCGCTAACGCAGGTTGATGCTGCCACATACGCTCCACTTCGGATTGATACAGGGACAGCAACGTCGGTTTATGTCGATGCAGGTATTCAGTGGGATTGTTCAGACGATGAAGCAAACCCAACGGCGAACAAGGCAACACCCTTTGACGCAAGCGAACAGTCAGAGTACGAGCAATCGGTGTCCAATACGGAGGCAGCTGCTACTGCGATCAGCGAAGAATATGACGACGAAGTGTTTGAGTCTGAAGCTGAAAAAGCCGTTGAGCTCAAACAAGCGTATTCTGTTGAAACGGTTGTTGATGCCGAAGAAGACGAGATAAAAGAGGATGAACTTTCTGGCAACGACTCAATCCCATATTCAGAGACCCAGAATTCCCATTCTCATGTATCAACCGATGATTTGGGTCTAAATAGCCATGACTACGTGGCGGAGATCGAAAGCCAACACAGCCAAGAGGACGCAGATATCCAATCTGACAATATATCGATAGTTTCAGAGAGCGAAGACGTTAGAAGCGGCTATGAAGACGATTTTATCTCTTCGCAGCATGAGGAAATGCAAGACGAAGTGCAAAGAGAACACACTCAAGGTGAAGCTGAAACTGATTATGAACATGTCTCTGTGGTTAGCGGGTCGCAAATGGATCACGAAAGTTATTCAGTTGAGAGTGAGCGTGAGTCAAATGACAAAGCTGTTTCAATGAGCTATGACGATAATTTCGAGGCGCCATCCCCGCGTACCAAGCAAATGCCACGAGAGACTGTTGACGAGCCTGAAGAAAGCGATATCATAGATTATGATACTAATGCACATGAAAGCGAAAGTGAAGTGAATGACGAAATTGAAGCGGTAGAAAGCGAGCATTATTGCGATGATCATTCAAATTCATTGTTGAAGAGTGAGATCGCAAACAAGAACGGAAATGTAGCCGAAGCGAACTCACAAAAGCAGACTGGATCATTTCTATTGGATCGTAATCAGGCAACCTTGAGAACAGAGGAAACACATCCCCGGATCATGTTATGGGAACCAAATGGAGCAAGCAATGAAGCTCAATTGTACGTTAAAGATCTGGAGGTGCGGCGCCAAACCGAAGAATCGCTGCTTCAATATCGCCTGCACGCATTGGAAATACGACTTAGACATGAACTGGAGCAGCTTGAGAACAGTGGAGGCGGCAGTGGAACCCATTGGGTCGGCGAAATGACGCTGCGCAGAGAAGCTCTTAACATGAACTTTTTGGCCGAAAAAGCGAATGTTGAAAGTTTAAAAGCAGCAAATATGGCTCGTTATTACCAGGACCTACTGGCATTTCAAGCATTGACAACGTACGAGCGGGCGGCAGCTACGTCTGCTACACCAGCTAGCTTTGTGCTTTCTCCTAGAATGATACTTGTTAACCATCCTTCCTCCAACGTGGATCCATTGCCGAACGCAAGCCCACTTGTTAAATTCCAGCCAGAAGAGCCAAGTGTCCAAGTAAGTGACCCGTATCCCGACGATGATTTTGCCTCTGAAGATGGAAACGAAAACGCATCTCACGTTCCGAGTGATGGTGAGTCAAACGCAAAAGAAAATACTTCTATTCTGTCAGAAGGCGCATCCATTATAAGAGAACGTATAGTCTCAGACCACGAAGAGGACCATATCGTCTCTGATCATGGAGAGGAAGATATTGACTCTGAGCAGGAGTATCTTAGCGATGATTTTGCCGAAGATGCATCCGTAAAGAAGGATCTCAGTGATGACATCAAAAGCGATCATGAAGGCAATGAAGTAGAAGACGTGGTACCGCCAGACGTTGATGATCCCGAGGAAGCTGCAAGTGCTATTACTGAAGAAGAAAATTACGCTGAGGATGACTTTGCTTCAGTTAGTGGAGCAGATGCCTTCATAGAACCACAAAAGGTTGCTGAGGAAGCAGTGAATGTCGTTATGAGCGCTGATGTGGACACGTCATTAATAGATAATGGTGATGATGAACAAGCTGCCGAGGACGGAGATATCGAAATAGGGTTTTCTCAAGCTGAATTGGATGCCAGTATTACTGAAGCAGAGTTTCCGGACGAAGCGTTCAATGCTGACGGGGTGAATGCCTCAGCAGAAGACTATGGTGATGAGATCTTTGAGTCTGAGGCAAGCCAGTCTGCAGTTAATAGTGACCAATCCAAGCGCTCGATCGCTTCTGATGACGTCGCTTCATCAGTTGAGATGGATGTCGGCAGCAAGCAAGATGTTGAGGAAAATGAAGGCGCTGAAATTGACTTGATTACACATGAGACCGAGATCTCCGGGTTACAAGATGGCGATGATGGCCCTATTTCAGATCATCAAGAAGTGAACGACATCGAACGCGATCACACGCAAGGCGAAATAGAGAGCGATGAAGCAGCTGACGACACTGCACCAACATTTGAGGTGAGAAGTGTTGGCGAGGATGCCATTGCCAGTGAAGCTAGTCGCAATAGTGTTGCTGGCGTCGGAGATGCTTATTCCGAGGAGGATTTTGAATCTGTAAGTGCTATTGAAGGTCGTGTAGTATCCACTGTGATTGAAGACGAAGAAAGTGATCTCGTGTATGAGGATGAGTTTGAAAGCTCTGATCTAGAAACGGGTAACGCTGATAACTCATTGGAGTCCACAGGCGCTGAAACGCGAGGAGAAGATGATTACGCTGCATACTCTGACGAAGAGTTTGAAGCTGGTTCTGATATCGGCTCTGGGATAGAACTGGCTAGCAAAATGGACAATGTAGACGCAGTTGCTGAAACTCCTCTAGACAGTCGAAGGGAACTAGAGCTACAACATCCTACAACAGAAAATGCAGAGAGTGATGGCATGATTTCTATCGAAGGAGCGAAAGGACTACTCGATGACAAACCTGGAGACGTTGAACTTTCTCAAGATTTGTCAACTGTCATATCCCACTACGAGGACAAGCACAGCGAATTATCTGAAGCAAATGCTGGTAGTATTCAGGTGGTTTCCTTGTCTGGAAGCGATTCGGAGGAAATACTGACAAAGAGCATCGAAAATCATCTAAAACGTCTGGAAGAAATCGAGCAGCAGATCTTGGAACGAAGACGAGAGATGAAACTGATTGAAAAGCAAAAGAAAGTGGAGCGACGTCGGGAGGATTTGTGCAACAAAGAGCGTGAGCTATGCGAAGAGATGGAGCGCGTCGAGACTCAACTTCGCCAGGAACAAGCCTATTTAGAAGTTGCACGCCAACGCAATCGCTTGGAGACGGAGCACCTAGCGACCAAGCAGCAGAAACTTGCGGGCAAGTCATGGCAACCAGATTTGCTCTTTGCTTTTGATTATGTCGAAGCTGTGGTATTGAAAGACCAAGTTAGCGTAGTGACGCAAGTTTCAACTCCTGATTGTGATCCGATGGCACAGATTGTTGAATTCATTGACCCGCAAGATGCGATCGCTGATACTCCGGATGTGGAGAAAGTGGAATCGACATCCTTCGATCTACTCAAGGAATTTTCCCATATTGAAAATGCAGAAAGCGTCGACATTGAAGATATTGATACGCTTCGATCATCATTTATTGAAGATCGAAATGGCTATTCAACAGCCAAGTCTTCGACCATTGTGATGAATTTGACTGATGTGGACTCAGAGAAAGAGGAGCAATCAAAACTTGTTGGAGCAAAAGAAATCCCAGTAAGAACACAACCAAGCTTGTCGTTTTCATGTTCTGGGGATTTACTCGCTAGTTTCGACTATATTGAAGATGCGGAAGAGCCAATTCAAGTTTCAAGCCAAGATCTACTAGCACACTTTGATTTTGTGGAAGATGCTGAGATGTTTGAGCCTGATTTTTTACTAAAAGCTGGTACTGAAGTTGGAAATTCATCTCAAAATCACAAAGTTAATTCGAAATACGATCACAAAAGTGAGGAATCAAATGGTCTGGAGCGTAAAGCAAATTTACTAGACGGTGTCAGCGAGGAGCTCTACTTTGTCTGCGAAAGTGAACACAATGATTCACACGAATCGGAGGAACAGTTTTGTGCGAGTACCGAAGCCACACCGGTGGACGAGTCTATTTCCAGCAGCGGTCACGTGGTGACCGAAACGAATACGGACGCAAAAGACCATGATTCGGAGATGCGCAGTCAACAAGCTGATCGAATCACGGAATTGATTTATCATGACTTACTTGCAACTGTAGAAGAAGGTAAGCCTGTTTTTTCTGAGCAATAGCGCTCTGATTCGCTCATGTTTCGTATCTGTCGTAGATCTTCGAATCCAGCAGTACCCAATCAAGTCTGTAACATTGGAAAAGACCGAGATGTTCATTGCGGGGTATCAAAAGTACAAAGTGGCAGATTGTCGATCGGCAGATGAAGTTTCCAATTACGAATCGAAGGGAAATTTCAAACACGCGAATGAAAGTGAAACAGAAGAAGGTTCAATGCCAACGACAGTTCAACAAACAGTCAATCGTGACGATGCCTATGTACGGATTGCAGATTCATTATTTAAAAATGTCTACGAAGAAATTTTGGCAAGTGGAAATCTAGGCCGACATCAAGCACAAAAGCAAGGCCAGACTGATTCACGATCACCAGCACCGATGGAAACTGCAATTGAAATTCCAACGATGATGAAGCGGACAATGGACTGTGCTCTTGCTATCTTACAGGAACTCGCTCTGACAGAAGATGGACAGGTAAGGCAGCAAGTCTAAGTTGCTTTGGCTATGGGAAAGGATCCACTGATTCATGCTCTAATTTAATCTGATTACCTCAGATTCATCTGCCAACGCGTGCAAAAACTTTTTCGCATGACACACTTTCCGTCATGGTGTACGACGTGGTCACTGAGTTATTGGAGAATAGTTTTGAATCACAAGCCGGTGGCTCTATAGAAAAATGCCGATCCAACATGTTGCAAGAAATTGAGTCGCTACTGATGGTCCAACGCCGTGGACAAGACGATCTAGAGCATCAGATCCGGCGTGTGTTGTCAGCCGAAGGCGAAGCCCACGGTGACGATTGTGAAGAGGGAGAAGTCGAAGAAGCTCATCTAAAGGCTCAGATACGTTCCAATGTGTCAACTGCTGCTCACATAATGGAGCGCAAGCTGCTGCTGCCACCTGCGCTGCTTTCTTTGCCAACAAAGGGCTCTCAGCTGCATGGTCCAAGAAAAACTGCAGCGATGACAACTGCGATCACGCAAGAGCTCGAAAGTCTTCACGACCGGATCTCCAACGCGATCTTTAAAGACTTTGTTACAAAACTGTAGAGATATGAAGATCCCACTCCAATGATGTATTCAATGTATTTCAAGCTCTTGACTAATAATAATAATAATGGCTCCGGTTTGCGCAGTGTCTCAGATTCTGAGTCGTGCATCAGGTTTGCAAGGTTTGAAGCCACGTGCCTTAGATCCAATTCTTACGGTATGAACTGATTTGGATGGATGGACGGCCGGAATGCTGGCCAAGTTAGAGAGAGACTCATGAGCTAATGCAAGGCTTGGTGATTATGGCGTCCATTGTAGCGTCATCCCATCGTGCTGGACTGACAACCTGTCGACACGCGAACCCATGACGCCAGATTGAAAGCTTCTCTACGGTACTCAGGCTCCCATCGCGTTCCTGTGAGACATCCGTCTCGTCCTGTCGCTTCCTGGAAGAGCATGGAGGATTGCAATGAAGGAAGAAATGGTGGTTTATTCAGCTGCATGGAGCTAAAGATAAGACATGAACGCGACATGATGAGCGAGACGCAGCAGAGAGAGCTCTTAGACGACGCCCCATGTGCTTCCATAGCTGTTCGAGTGCTTGAGAAGACCATACTCTGGGTGCTTGTGGCGCTGGTGGATGCGGTCGAGCTCTACGAGACTCAGCACTGCAGAGCAGAGCCCGAGAAAGCAGCCGAAGCCAAAGGGCACCATGCAGTCCTCGAACGAGAAGAGCACGGAGAACGGGTCGACGAACTGCAGCGTGGACGCCAGGAAGAAGCCGAGTGCGCTGAGCCAGTTGAGCCCCGTGACCCACGTCTCGAGCGTCGTGAGGCGCCAGGAGAACCACTGGTGCACGACCTCGACGTGTGCCAGATAGGCGCTCAGCAGCATGAAGAACGAGCCGACGAAGAACGGCAGCCAATAGCCCAGGATGAGCGCAAAGTCGGACCGGCCGACGTCGATCACGCCGTAGTTAGCGCCAGCGTCATTGCGCAGCAGCAGGAATGCGCGCGAGAACAGAAACAGCATTGAGCCGGCCGAGCCGAGACACACAGTCCAGTAGTCGATGCGCGAGGGGAAGAAGCCGAGGAAGCGCTTCTCCAGCAGCGGCTCTCGGCCGTGGAAGTACTCGTCCAGCCACATCTAATAGGACAAAGCAGCATCGTCAGCATTGGGGTTCAGACAAGAGGCCAGTAGCGCACGGGTGAATCGTCTTACCTCGAGGTTATGGCAGCAGTTGATCACTTCGAAGTAGCTCAGCAGTTGCCAGAGCAGGTAGCAGACCGCTCCGGCCAGCAGCGGCAGGTCGACGAGTCGGTGCACGCCCTCGGGCACAGCACTGTGCGCCATGGCCTCACCCATGAAGCCTACGAGGAAGAGCGTCTGCGCCAGCACGGCGAACAGGCCACCCCAGAAGCTCAGCGAGTAGAGCTTCCACGGCTTCCCGTTCCACGCGTAGTACAACGTGGTCATCATTTTGCGGTGCGCGCGCGAGGACCAGACAATACGCTTCTGGTCAGCCGTGTAGAAGTCCACGAGCGTGGGCGAGAACGCGTCCACGCCGTAGTAGATGGAACTGATGTGCTCAGCGGGTACGATCAGGTCTTCGGACGCCACACGCGAGGAGCTGGCGGTCGACCGCGGCGAGCTGGCAGTGGACGAAGCCGTGGACTCGCCGCCGCGATGCAGCAGCGGCAGGTCCTGCTGCTTCATAGCAGAGTCGTGCTGGTGCTGCAGTAGACGGTCGTTCACGGCGGCAGTGTGCAGCCCCATGAGGATTGGAACGGGCGGTCAGGGAAGGAGGTTACGCTCCGGAGGTTACAATGGCGAGCGGCCGGCTGGTTGGTTTATGAGGGCGGTTTAAATATGGAAACGCTGGCGGCTGGTGGCCCAAAAACGATCTTTGGGACTCAGGGGACGGGCGACGTATACCTACTGTTCCTTGCTTCCCCCGTCGTTGAGGATAGGTACAGTGGGACCCCTGAAATGGAGAATAAATGCTGGCAGGCAAATGTGATTGCGCAGTTGTTTGACTTCGTAGCAACCTCTGATCAACGAAACACCTGTTATACTATATGAAAACAGTTATTTCGATCTTTATTTAATTTACAAGGATATACATTTGCGGGAAGTCGACAATGTATACTATTCCCATGGTTGCCATCTGATTTTATACATGATGAGTCGCCTGATTTTTCAGGTATACATCCCTAAGCCCGCAAGGAGACAGGGTACACTTCCCTGGCCCGATTATGCGTAACCTTAGGGCACAAAAGCGCGGGAGAGACGACCTCGCGAATTTTTGAAGCTTGAGTGGAGTGGTGATGGCGACAGAACCAGAGATGCGTTTGCTGCTTGTGGCAAAATCAGTTGATGCCACACATTTAGGAGCAACCAACCAATCAAAGAGTGGTAGTTTTACGAAATATCTCTATGATTGGCTGAAAATGAACTTTAAGCAATAAAAAAACAGAAACTCGATGTTGAAGTTGTCAGGATGACTGTTGAGCTGCTCACGGCCACACGTCGCAGATGCTGAAGCACGATATCAGAATGGGAGACCGCGACAGCCCACGACTGTTATTGTGCCTGTTTACCGTGCAGCGAGAGACCCAATGCATGAAAATGGACTTGAGGCGTCATCTGAACACGATTCTGTCGCCTCCATCGCGAAATTCATACTGAAACGCAGGCTCAGTGGTGATCGTGATTGACTCGGAATAAAGATCGCCGTTTGAAGAAAGAAGAAGCAGCGTAGTCACAGAAAAGCACAGGAATGTGGCTGGCGTTCCTGTTGTTGCTGGTAGCAACTCACTTTTACTTTTGGCCTCGACTGCGCACTCCAATTCAAAATGGTTCGATCGATCGCTGCTCTTCTCGTTGCTGCCGTTGCGCTCTTCGCTGGAGCTCCAGTGCTTGCCCAAGGTGTTGCGCAGGCCGTGACCTCTGTAGACATTGGCGCGCACAAGCACCTGAACGATGCGACTGGAATTATCAACAAGAACAACGTGCTCCACTCGAACAACATGGCCATGACCAAGGGCAACCTCCGGCTCAGTCAGAATGACGACGTGACGCTGGATCTTGAAGCGCAAGGCGACAAGGAAGCCGCCATTGCTGTGGACATTGGTGCGCACAAGCACTTGAACGCCGCGACTGGAATCATCAACAAGAACAACGTGATCCACTCAAACAACAAGTTCATGACCAAGAGCAACTTGCTGCTGCGTCAGGATGATGACTTGACGCTCGACTTGCCGGAGGAACTGACGCTGACGGAGGAGGCGCAGCCGCTTCACGAGGATCCCCAAGAGCAGACCGTTATGGACTTCCGTCGCCGCTTCACGTTCAATCGCGGTGGACGTGTCATCTCTGGCTGGCGCTACCCGATCACGTACTGGAACCGCTTCGGCCGCACGCGTTTCGGTCGCGACTGCGTCTTTAACCGCCGCTTTGGTGACTTTTTCTACTGCTGATCGCTTCAGGAATAAAGGCAACGCGCCTAGTCGAGGACCTTTGCGTGTAGTCGCGTGAAAACTCTAGGGGGAGACAGAGCTTCCACCTTGAGATGAATGGTGAATGGAACGTAATTCAGATGAGTGGATTGGTCTTTGTGTCAACTGGAGTTTGTGTTTCAATACGTGGCTTTGTGTCTTTAATGTCAATTTCGCCACTCCATTGGCTCAACATGAAGTACTACAATGCGCGGATGTTGGTTCTGACAGGTTACCCAAGATGAACGCGGCTCTTGAGTGAGCGCTCGTTAGCTCACCAGTGGATAGATACATTATGATACATTATGCTCTTCGCTTTTCGAGAAGAGGCGTTTGACCTCGTTACGTTGGGGGAATCCAGCGGAGGCCAAAAGTACTTCGGCTGCTTGGCCTTCTTGACTTGAAGCAGCTTCGCTGCAAAAGAAAGATCTTCATTCTCGGAATCAAATCGGCTTCA
>JAADVW010000324.1:0-36516 GCA_023335875.1 Elongisporangium prolatum
CTGCACGATGACCGTAAATCGGCCACGAAGTGCCGTACGCCCAGATAAAGTTCATGGAGGTCGAGGGCACGATGGTCACGTCCGTCGACTGCGAGGCGGCCAGCGTGCGCTGGTAGCTGAATGACATGGACGACGTGCTGGTATTATGGATCACGAAGGAGCTTTGGTCGCTCTCCTCTGACACATCACTGGACGCGTAGCTGGCGATCGAGTAGGACTCAGGCGAGCCCACGGACTTGCGGAAGACCATGACGTTGGCCTCTGGAGAGCTCACCATCGTGTCACTGCGGGAGAGACCGACAGCGAACCATGAAGCGTGCGCACTAGACGATAGCGAGAACTCCAAGCACACTTTGCTGCCAACGACCAGCGAGCGAAGAGAGACCGGACCTCCGCCCAGTGCTGTCGAGGCTGCAGAGTCAAAGTTGGCGCTAGCGCAGATCGTAGAGGTCGTGGACGCCGCTTGCGTGGCGGAGGACGAGGAGGCGCAGGCCACTGCCGCAGCACACAGCGCTGTGATGCGACGCATCAGTGATTTTGGAAGCTTTGGTTTGGTTGTTTGTGCTTTAACCTGCAGGTTTGGGAATGAGCTTCAGCTCCATGTTAACAATTGCCTGCTGATCATCATCATGACAACAGTCACACCCTTTTAAACCTGTCATAATTAATGCTCTATAAGTTGTTTTGCAGCTGTCTAATACATTCCCCATTGAAATAATCGGTGAGATTCAATACCCTTCCGTAAACGATAGAAACCAATAGCATCCGGATTGGTGAGCAATTGTTGACTGGTGTTGAGATGGGCGCTCCAACAAGTTCCACGAGCATTCGAATGTAGGGACGGACATAGTTAACATGACAGTGGTTTAGTGGCAAGTGTGTTACAGGTAGGCTCTTGAATGCCTGCAAGCTTTTCGTTGAGGCATCCATCAACTTGACGGACAGCTCGATCCTTAATGTGAGGTAATTGACTCAAAAATACAGTCCACTGGGTCAACAATCATAAGAGCTCGTGCGTGGAGATCGAGTGAACTTTGGGAAATTTGAAGAGTTCCTTCATGATTTCAGGCTGATACGAAAATCTTGGCTCTCCCTGCTTTTCACTCCAGCAGAGGTTGTTTACCTGTTCGCACTTAATTGAGTCAATATAGTACTATCTGTAGCCGGTTCCCTCCTCTCTTTCAAACTTTCCCGCTCATTCGACCTTCCAATAGTCCAACAAGAAAACGGTGAATGACTCCAGTGTAATGGCCGTGTTGGGGTCTGGCTATGAGTATGATACAAGTGAGGAAGACCTTTATACGCACAAGACAGTCATGCAGGTGTGCTGCGGTGATGATGAGGAGGCGGTTGTGAACTATTCCATGCGTATTGGACTTCTGCGTGACAAAATGATGTGCCCTAAGTGCCATCAGACCATGGGGCTCAAGCGCAATAGTACACAGTAGCGGTGCTCTCGCCGTGGCTGCGATACAACACTTAGCGTCCGCACCGACTCAGTCTTTTATCACTCAAAGCTGCCCCTTTCCAAGATCGTCCGCCTTCTGTTTTTCTTCGCTGCTTCAATACCAGCTACCAAGGCGAAAGAGTACGCCGGCGTGGGCGAGAAAGCGGTGCGTGAATGGTGGTACTCTACTGGGTGATTCCTGATTACAAGAACAATCCCCTTGAAATGCTGAGCGGTCGAGACTCCTGGGAAGAAGAACCAGCTCCGCCACAAGCACTCGTAGAGCACTGCTGCCACCTGCTCATAGTCAGCGTACCCCGCATAGACTGCACAGATTCGTAGCCGTTGGCATCATTAACACAGCATATTTTAGTCAGAGTCACGCAACCTTTATCTTGGACTTCAGCTTTGCCTCCCAACAGCCTTCAATGCTGTTAGTGTGGGCGCCTTTGTTGGGGTCTCGGAGGTTCTTTGAATAATTTACCCATGTGTGCTTGTAGTGGAGGTAATTGAGTAGCTTGTTTGTAGCAAGCGTGTGGCGTTCATTGGTGGGCACATACGATGCAAATTTGTCACTGATAATATGCGTGCTATATTATACAATCATGATCGTATCAACAGTAAGTTCTGGAAATGTAACGCGCACCGCAGGCAATCACATTCAACTAAATTTAAGCACTCACTGAGGTTTGATCATGTTTGCAATCAGAAGGGAGAGCGTCGGCTTGGTTCTGTCATCAAAGGTGATTGCAGCGAACCATTTCTTGGTCATGCGATCATAGCCCCCAAAAAACCAAAACCCCGCGTGGTACGAGATTTGCCGAGGATACTGCTCAAAAGAAATGCTGGCTGCGGACGTGTCGGTAAGAGTTGCTGCGTGCTTCAACTGTATTTAGTCGTGGATCCGGTGACTAATTATCAATACGCTTGGAGGTTGGCGGGCCAGGGCACGTTGTTGAGATCGATGAAACGTCCCTTGCCAAGAAGCAAAAGTACCATCGTGGCAAGAACCAAGTTTCTTAAGTACGTGTATACTGTCGTGTTTCGCATACGTACGATTCGATATATCTGCTGGAGTGTTAAGCAGGGAGAGCCCAGAAAGACAGAGTCACCCGTTTATTCAATGGTTCAATCAAAGAGATCTGAACGAGTAGTCAACTCCTGGTGACCACAAATGCACCAACAGTTAAAATCTATTGAGGCATTGACAGCACTACGTACCGCCATGTTCGAGTGTGAATTGAAGCACGATGATCACCCAGCCAGAGAAAAGCGATTGGAGCATGATGTTGTCTCGTTCCAATACATTCGCTAGTAAATGAAGAGCTGAGACGTTGAAATTTAGGAGCAACAGCAAGTGTGTAACAAGCTGGAGCGACGGTTAGACGAGCTCTTCGGGGCTCCACGACCTCCGCCTGTCATAATCATTATTGATGGTGACACGAGCGATGTCAGCGCCACGGATTCAAATATCAGATTTGGCAGGGTCGGGCCTTGCAGCGGGCCAGTATTCAAGCGGCTACGATGAGGACAAAGATTTCAGAGCCAGCAAAGCAGAAGAAAGAAATACAGAAGGACAATGAGGGGTCTCGGCGTGCGGAGACCGTTGAAGACGAAGGGCCACAGCGGAAGAATGAGAAGACAGCACTTCGGAAAACGCTTGCTGGGACAGAAGGCAGCGTGGGCCGGGAAGACCTCGTGCCTGTGACATTGGCAGAGCTGCGTGAAACGCAAATACAAGAGGAGGACGATTCAGGTGACGAACAAGTGCGGCAGAGTCAGCAGTGACAGCGCTCCGGGATCTGTGCACCAGACCGTCGAGCAGCCGAAAAACAAGCGAAAGTACGTCCGAAAGAAACCGTTCGTGCCTCGGAAGAAGGCGGCAAAACGGTCAAAGAAGGAGAAGGAGCAGGAAGAGTTTCAGACGCCGACCAGTGTGGCCAGTGCGCCTGTGACGGCGGCCCGTGCACACGTGGTGCGTGCTGAAGAAGTCCTTAGTTGGACAGAGGAATCGGAGAAGGCGATAGCGGCTCAGGCAGAGACAGACGTCGGTGGGTGATCCGAGTGACCAAGGAGCAAAGGAGCAGCGAGTCGGCCAAGTACGTGCACGGCCAGTGCTTTGGAGTAGCGGTGAGTCGTGAGTGTGTGCGGTAGAAGGCGTATAGTGCTCAGAACTGCGTGAGGTATCGGAGCCGTCACCGGGACGTCTTGGTGTGACCACGTTGGTGATCGGCAGAGTTCCCTGAGAGGAGAATGGCCGAAAGACGTGGTCCTCTTTACGTAGTGCCGCTGGCTGAGTCGCTGCCATCAAGGCCCATGAGTGTGAGCCACGTCCTGTTGTGCGCTTGAGCAGGATTTCCGGGTGAAGAGAAGTTTTAGAGTCTGGGTTTTGTGCCAAGACCGTAGGTATCTGAGTGCTTATGTTAACTATTACACGTGTTTGCCATCATCAGAAAGAAATCGAGAGTGACCACTATCATACCAATAATGAGCAAACAATATGAATTAACCGATAAATCCAATTGAAATACCAACAGCAATGAAACGTGCGTGTTAACGCTCATTTGGACAGCAATCCCACACGAAAGAATACAACTTGTCAAAAACAAGCGAATCAAATAGGTCCAATTGGCTTGCCATCCTTCACTTAGTGGCTGCAGAGGCATAACACGGCGCTCGTAAACGCTGGTGCAAAAGCCAGTGTAGTAATGACAGCCTCACGCAGCCATGAAGTCGAGCCGCTGTATTCTAGAAAGCGTTGCACTTGTGTGTCTTTTGAGTCAAGAACCTCGCATTCTACTACTGTATCAACACGTCGTCAGCCCGCGGACGAGATCCGCCTGGTAGTGCACCTCAATGGAGCTCTTACCAATTGGTCGTTTGTGTCATGAACGTAAAGTGCTGGATGTTTGGCGACAGAAAATGGGGTGGGAATTCAACGCGTAGCCGACTGTGTTTGGCTAACAGATCCCAATTTTATAATGTACTTACACAATGCGACACACCAGTATTTGATCATTGCGTTTCGCCCAATAAATTCAATGACTCAACCGAGACGAACAGAGATCATAAGCAACACCGTCTCTCATATACACATCTCCTTTTCCATGAAACACAAACAAGCTTCTGAGAAACTCATGCATGAACACTATGTACGAGTAAAACGTGCATAACCTTTATATGGGAATGGGTCCTATATTGCCGTCCGGATGCCTAAGTCGTCAATCGTTTCTACAGCCCGATGAAGTAGAAAATGAGGAATGCGATCATAGTTATTCAATATAATCAAAGTCATCTTTCAACCCCAGCCACTTGTCCACCTATTCATATAAGATATATCAGGATTGCCAGTCGCAGTGAACGCTATCAAAAATGCTTACCTCAGATGAAGCGCAGCCTCGCTTCTGCGTCACCCAGGATCTGAGGCTGAAGACGTTGTCTAATCAACACAAACATTAGGATCGCCATATCGCTTTCATCTAGTTCAAATGCCAGTACCAGTCCATCGTTCGGCACCGATTTTCGCTATCTGGACCTTTCGCTCTGTCCATTAATGATAAATAAGCAGGGTGTTCGTTATGCACTCCAGATTCCAATACGCTTTACCCATTTCTTCAAGGAGCTCCGGATCGTTGTCAGCGAGATGCTTCACCTTCGCGCGCATTTGCTGCACACTCGTTTGCAACTCACTCATGCGCTGCAGCTTCTCCATTCGCCCACTCTGCACCAAGAGACGACAAATCAGTAGGCATTTCTCATCAGCCTCTAGGATACATGATGCTCCTACGGATTCCGTTCGCATGTTTTGCTGCGTCTCAATGTCCTGCTTCGCTTTGGCGATCTTCTCTTCAAGCGTCTGCTTGCGCTTCTCCATGTCACTCAGCTTCCGCTTGCGCGACTGCGAGAGCTTGGACGGATACGACCAAAAGTAGTTGCCGGAGCCAATCTAGTGCGGGAATGTCATTCAATATCCCCATCTGAGCCAGCTGATGACCAATACAAGCAGCCCGCACCTTATCAAAGTCCACGAGGCCGTCGTCCACCAGCGCTTGGTTCACGTCCTTGATCGTCTGTAGCACTGCAAGTCATCGTAAGAACCACAGACGATTGAGCCCCAGCAGCGCTTTACTTACCAACGCCAGCCTTGGCGCCCAGCTTCTCGACCTCCTTGAGGTTGTAGACCTCCATGGACTCGTGGTAGATCTTGAGGATGCGCTGACGCTTCTCGTCCAGAGACACGCCCTTCTTGCGCTTCGACATGCTTTCTCTCTTTCAACCAAACGGCAACAATGGGTAGACACAGGTAACCGATATAGCGGTTTGTTATCATAGTGAAGGTTATTTAACTAATTCACGACTGCCGCCAACAAGCGCGATAGTGCGCTGCAGCACTTGATCGGCATTCGTCAGCAGCTCAGCAAGCGATCCGTCGTTGGCGATGACCAGATCGGCCTTGGCCACTTTCTCCTGTGGGGTTCACATCATCGATTGTAAGCTTTACATACAGAGGCAATGGATGCAAGGCAAAGTACATGGAGCTTCATCTGCGAGCGGACCCGCTTCTCGGCGTCTTCTTTGCTCATCTTGTCACGTTTCATGAGGCGCTCGAGCTCGTTCTCCTCAGAGCAGGCAACCACGATGAGAGGGTAGCAGAAGTGCTCCAAGAGGTGCGTCTCAAACAGCAAAGGCGCATCCAATACAACGAGACGCCGGCGCTCGATCAAGCGGTAGTACACGAGCTGCTTGAACATCTCCCAGATGATGTATTTCTGATGGCATAGTAGTGCATGAACTAAGTATATACAATAGATATAAGGCAACGGCATCGGATCCACGTACATGCGTGCACGCGTTGAGGCTCTTGCGCTTGGCTGGGTCGCTGAAAATGATTGCGCCAAGCTTCGCCCGATTAAGCGTCCGGTCCTCGTTCAGCACGCCTTCGCCAAAGGTACGCACGATGGCGTTGTATGAGGCTCGGCCTGGAAGCACGACCTCACGAGCCACAACATCGGCATCAACAATCACGGGCCCGGACTCGCGCAGGAAGTTGGACACGGTGCTTTTGCCTGTCGCAATGCCGCCTGTGAGGCCGATGCCCACCATGGATGACCCCAGAACTCCACCCACATAGTAACTTCCGCCAATGGCAGCCGCTGCAGGGAAAGAGAACTGCACAGGATTAGAGAGAACGAGTGTAGTGGGAGCTTTGACCAAGAGCTACTCACCACTGGAAGCAGCAGCAGCGGCAGGAAGTTGATGACCCACCGTTTAATGGAATGCTTACTACATCGCTCTTTGAGTAGTCCCATAGGGATGCCCAGAAGTCCGCTCAGCGCCACGAGCACCGGCAGCATCTCGTCCGCTTCTTTCGCTTGTCAAAGTGATGAGGTGATGTCTATATATTGTCTTTCCACCAATCATCAACTGCATAATATGGATTTTCAGCCAATCATCAATTTTATAGCTTTTATCACAACTCATTGAGCATGGCGAAAGGGCAGACGGCATGGCAGATGCTCCCGGACGGCACGCCACTACTGGAGTTCCTCCAGGCCAGAGACCTCGCACAATGGCTCCTCACAAGCTCCAGTGCCACGAAAGACCACAAATGCGACGTATGGACTTGGATCTGGCGTCGCATGGCCGAGTACTGTCCGCAGAACGAGTTCCCGCGACAAGTGCGCGACGCGTCAAGCCTTGAGCTGAAGGCGCTGCTCCAGCTTCTCTGCCACATCCACGTCATCTCGACATGTAGGAATCCGCAGCTACTGCTCGTCATTAACTGTCTTGTATGCTAATATCCTTCTCTAAGTGCAGATGCGTACACGCTTCGCTTCTCGGCGACTCGACGAGGCAGCGCAGTTCGCTTTGCAGACCAGGAGCGCTTCATCACAAACTGGGGCATCCATGGAGGCTCCATCTTCGGTGATGTTTGCTGTGTGCGCAATGGCGTCAGCTATTGGGAGTGCCGTGGTCTCAGCGAGGGCAGCTACGTGGGCATCGCGGAAGAAACAGCCTCCGCCACAAGCCTGCCAAGCGGAATCCAGCTCAAGAGACAAGAACGCATGCTGTCGCTGCCGACCCCTGCGTGCGATTCCATTCCTGCTATCATGTACTGCGAGAGCGGCTTCATCACCAACGGCTCGTTCTTTGGCAAGCCTCGTCTGCCAGCCGGAGTCAAGTATCTGCAGGCCGAGCCGTTCAAGGAAAATGATCGAGTGGGAGTTCTGGTCGACCTAATGGAAGACACGCTGCTGTTTCTACTGAACGACCAGGTGCAAGGCATTCCCATTCCAATCGACAAGAGCAAGACATATATTCCACTGTTCAGTGCCCGCGCATGCTACCATCTGGAACTATTGCCCAACCTCATGCCTCCATGGCACATCATCTACCCAGAGCTCTTGTCTTATGGACTCCATCATCACAAAGCTCCGCCTGCTCATACCAGCAGTGACTCGGAAAACGCCACGGCCGCCTAAGCAGTGGATCCTTGGATCGTGATCACGATCTTGCGTACGTGACCGCCTCCGTAGCCGCCTGAGTTGCGGTGTTCACACAAGTAAATGCCTACCAACCCGATAACGAATGAGTTCCTTTTGTAAATGCCAGTGATGAGAGTTAGCGTAAGAGACCTTGCCAAGTGCCGAGGTTGAATTTGCCGTTGGTGATGGGGATGTTGAGCGAGGCGCCGATCAAAGTCGACTTGATGTGGCCCGGCATGTCGTCTTCCATGCAATCGTCAGCTTTGGAAGGGTGAACAAGCGCTTGCACATGCAGTTGACTTACCATCGCCTTCCATCGTGTGGAGAAAGAATTCCCTGTCAGCAACACACATGAGCAACAGCCGCACCTCTGAAGACAGCACACAAGTCTCACTTGTTCCACGATTCCGGCACAATGCGATTGAATGCGTTCTCCATGTCCGTTCTGCACAGGATGAGTACGTGAGGAGTAGGCTGAGCAACTGCCCGATTCTGGGTACTCGCTCACCGGACGTCGGCATCGCAGTTTTCGTTGATCGAGAGCGAGGCAGAGGTATGCTTGATGAAGAGATTGGCCATGCCGACCTTTACCTGCTTCATCTCTGGAAGCTGTCACATACATGGACCACAAGGTGTCAGCAGTCGCAACAAGGGTCATCGGGCGTTAGGCGCACCTGCTTCTCGATCTCTCGCGTCACCACTGAAACCGCAAACAACAAAATGCAAGGGCATGAGTAGCGGATCAAACTCCTAAAACGTTCTGATGCTACGCACAGTGGAAGCCGCGGTTTGGCGCCGTCAAGCGGATCTCCTTCTGGAACCAGGTCGCCATACTGTCGAAAATGCGCAAATGATGACCAACAGAAAACATAGCGTACCGAGTGTTTTGCAAACTTGATACGATTTAATATCAAATTATGGTTTCTTGCCGTAAACAAGAAGTTGCGCGATATTTGAGTTCATACAATCAATTTTGGTGGCTGTTTATCTGATCTACAACACAAAGATCTCTCAAGTTGGTTGTATTTACCAGAATGGTATTTACCGGGTATCTACCCGGTAGATATGGTGTATTTGGTAAATACCGTGGTAGAAAAATCAGTCGCAAAATATTAGACAGGGTTTTGATAAAGCCATGGCTTTTAAAACGCCATCATTCGGCCACTGGGGGTGACGCTTACTGTCAGAAAACGCCATGGCTAAATAATTTCGCCATCTCATGTTCCAACCCCAGTCTAACTTCAATGTACAAAAACACCATTTTCTGTCAGCTCAATGCAATGAACGATGTCGATTTTAAGCTGGTTAGCGGCTCCTTACCATGTTCTCTTTAGCAAACGATATAATTCGTGGTGACGATATTTTAGACAAACGATAGGGATTATATGTATTGAATGCATAGTTGCAGTGCAATCCCATGTCTTCGGGAGCTTGGAAGTGCTCGGCAGCATCGCACCCGTTGCGCCCCATGTTGTTGTATCCAAAGCGATCGTGGTGTTTGATATTCTGTTCAGCTCGACGTTGAATACGGCCGGCACACAGAGTGTTGAGGAGCTCAGGCAGCAGATCTCATGAACCCGATGAATCAGGGAGTCGATCGATTCCATTTTTTATTTATGGACGCATCCATATCCTAAAACGCGATGGTGTAAATTTCCGCCATGACGTTTTGAAATAACGCCATGTTTTGTTTAGGTTCCAGATGGCGAATGGCGAATGGCTTTATTTGAACTGCCATCCCTGCGTGAGACGAATATTTCGAGTTGCCGACTCTGACGTGGCGGTCCAATAAATCGACTCTACCTGCACATTCACGCTCCATGGCGGCGTACTTGATACCTTCCCATTGCAGTGCTGCTCCTGGGAGAAGCTTACTCGACTGTGGACTATCCGAATTGGCGCCAATCGCTCCAGCGTTGCGATCTAAGCCAGCTGCCATCACTCCACCAGCTCCAACTTGCTTTTGGTGGCCAAAGCGCTAGGATCGGTGAAGGGAATAAATGTATCATTTGTACGGTCCAATTGTGTGTTTCGGCCACAATCGCTGAAGATTTTCTGGGCTCAGCACATGCTCCACCTGCTACAGCAACGAAGCGGCCGTCACAGTGTGCAGCATGATGCAAGTAGCTCAAGATACGAACGCTTAACGCGAGCTGTAGGTCATCGCGCAGACGATGGAGTAGCTTCTCACGCGGAACGCGCGCGGGGGGCTGGACCTCCCGCAACTGAAGCATGCAGCACGAACAGTTTAGACGATTGGACGCTGCCTTGCACAGATCAGACGCCGACTTACGAGACTGCTAATGGCGAAACTGGGCGTCGACGCTCGGTCCTTCTCTAAATCTAAGGTCACGTTGGCAGGTTGATTCACATCGAGCGCCGAGTCAAAGCGTTGAAGGATTCCAAGGTTTGCGGGAGTTCCAGGAGCTCTATCAGCTAGAATAACAGCGCAAAGCAAGAGCAGTGACGTGTTAGGCGATCGGTCAATGATGAGTTGGATGTCGCCGTCGCCCGACGTGATGTTTGCCTCGAGCGAAAGTACGACATCCGAAAAATTCACGGTGCGTATTTCTACCCATGGTGGTAGTTTCGTTGCTATTGGTATTTACCCGGTATTTTGAAAATACCAGGTAAATACCGAGTAGAAAAACAACTCTACTCGGTCCTAATGAAATATGTTCGTTTTGGTCATCCCGACCATCACATACGTAAAGCGGATTAACGCATGGATTGCGGAAGGAGTACCTGTGACTTCCAACTTTGGGCCTACTTCTGTCGCTTTTTAGTGCGAAATGTCGTTTTAAGAACAATACAGTTGTTCCGGGCTTTCGTGTATACCGCAGATTATTGTCGATCTGATACGACATATATACAGTTCCACCTTCGCAACGCGTTCGAGATCTGAAAATAATCTCATCCTCACCAATCGCAATTACGATATCATAGCTCCAGTAGTCTCCACTAGTACTGTGGTACACTTGAAAAGAATATTTGCGTCGTATCATCGTACTACGCTATTTACTTGGTCTTTAATGCTATATATATATCTCAACTGCACGAGATCGCTATCATGCTCGAGTTTAAAATTCAGAGGCTCCGACACAAGTACACTTCCAGGATTATGATACATTGCCCGAAAACTTATGTTTCAGTGTAAGCGCTGGATTTGTAAGACGGCTTGTTCTTAGATATGCGTCAGACTCGCATGGTCGCAAGCATAAGTCTAATCGAACACAAGGACGTATAGAGGAACGATACAGACTCTTCTTGTCCATTTGGTTTACCCTATGGCTTAGAAAAAAAGACTAAGAGAGCAAACCCAGTAATTCAGAGATTTTGTGCGGTATTTTCGTGACGATACTCTATGCGACAACATTACGAAAGAAATTATTGCATCTCTAGCGTATCCATGTTAGATATTTATCACATGTAGGATATACATAACATTGCTACCGCAAATCTGAGAACGAGAACCACCCAGATCGCCAAGAATGGCCTTTTCTCGTTCGAGTACATTGGCCAACAAATACAATGTCCATATATTAAACTTCCGCAGCAGCAACACGTGCATGAACACCAGTTTGGCATCATCGACATTTTCCATCTCTGTGTTGAGTTTGGCGTTGGGCAAGTGAAAATGTAAAGAGCGTAAAACATTGACACGGCACACTCAATGGATTCAGTGGTAACGATATATTCGCATTCCACGACCAGTTCTCGGACGCTCTTGCCGAGTTGTTTCTCTTCGGCAGAAGGTTTTAAGATAGCTTTGGTTTCGCTGATGGAAATAGTACTGGGACCAGATGGTAAATGTTTCCAATTAAATCAACAGATATAAGCACAATTGAACTGACAGATTGCATGCGTTTGGTAAGATATAGTGCATCTAAGAGCTCAATTGAAGTTGGACTAAAGATCGAGGCAACGAGCAGCTTTTTCCAGCTTAATTATATTTAAGGTTGAAAACAAATCTGATCACTGGTAATACAATTATAAGCACAATTTGAGTCCACCGATCAAGAGGTTGGAAAAAAAATTGCGTTGTAGGTCGGATTAATCAGCAACAATCCGATTGTACACTATCAACGCAATATTCCTATCAAATTATTATACTTGCTTTACGATTTCTAGATTCTCGCGGGTCCCAATGGAAAGTCGAAGACATACGAACCGACTGAATTACTTGGAGCCCAGGGACGAAGAAAAGTCCGATAAATGGCACTAGAAAGCGCCAACATCGAGCCATCAATTTAATCTGCAAAGTTAGCTCCAGGTGATGTCCCCATAGCAAAGGATACGAGGTGCTCGACTTTAGGGCCCTTGATGTGGTGCATAGTTGAGCAATGCTTTCCCAAATCATTTAAGGTTGATGATATAATGAGTCAAACATGAGTACTGAACGAGGAATTGCTGACTTTGCTAGTAAACTTCTTTTTTCGGATCCATATAAGACGTTGTCGGTCCTATACCTAGGTTAGAATTATGAGGTCGGGTTCATTGCTGCAAAACCAAAATCATTGTTCTTGCAGTACATTCATTGGCTCTGTATTGTCTGTCTTTTTGAATTTCGCTTATCAAAGCCTGCTTCGTCGCGTGGTCAGCAGTCGCCAAAAAAGTACAAGATATGATTCAACCTCGGTGTTTACCTTCAGCTTTGTTTCCCAATTCCAAACGTCAGTTGTTTAACACAGTTGCGGGTGTAAATCTAGTTCATCCATTTATTGCGTTATATACTTAGTAATAGTGGAATTTAAAAGAATTTATCCTCATAGCGGGAAACAACAAATTAGGAACACTCCAAAAAACGCATGTGAGCATTCTACCCACCGCCATGTTCGACAATGAATTCCAGGACAATGGTCACCCAGTTCACAAAAAGACTTTGAAGGATCGCCGTATCTCGTTCGAGTACGTTGGCCAACAAATACAATGCCGACACATTGAATTTCCGCAACAACAGCACGTAATGAGACCAATTCGAGCGTTGCGTACATTGTAATGTTTCGCACCGTATGAAACAGCTTGGCAACATCGACGTGCTGCATTTCTGGGTAGTACCTGGCGTTGGCCAAATGAAAGATGATGAACATGTAAAGAGCGTAAAACATTGACACGGCACACTCGATGAATTCAGTGATCACGATGTGCTCGCACTCCAGGACCAGATCTCGGACACTCTTGTCGAACTTTTCACTAATGGACGCATGGCAATTTTTTTCGATAATGGCGAAGGAGCCACCACGATACTTGATATCAATGATATTGGAGACGGTATATTTGATGGTAACGGAAAAACTTTGTTCATAGAATTCCTGTTTTCGTCATTTCTACGGCGATTGAGTTGAACCTGATCAAGATTCCGCTTGACCTCTTGAGCGCGCCTGTGCAAGTTGTGCAGATGGTAAATGTTTTGAATTAGATCAACATATCTAAGTACAGCTCCTGAGGAGAGTATTGAACTGGCCGATTGCATGCATTTGGTAAGATGTAGTGCATCAAAGAGCTTAACAAAAGCTGGACCAAAAGTTGAGGCAGTGGGTAGCCTACTAGCAGTCCGATCATGCAAACGCTTGAATAGAAATTTAATAGTTGGAAGCACAGCAATGAAAGCAACTTGGGCTAATCCATCGAGCACAAGGAAGATTGCATTGTAGGTTGCGTAGATCACCACGAGTGTGGACTGAAGTAACGCGATCTTTCTGACAGCGCTCACTTGCTGCTTGATTTCTGGATTTTGACTCCAATAGACAATCGAAGACACAGGTACCGACTCACTTGGAACCCTGGAAGTCCAAGGATCATCGTAAATGGCACTGAAAACGCCAAAATCGAGCCATCGTAATCAGCTGCAAAATAGCTCCAGTTGCTGCACCAAGAGCAATGATACGAGGTGCTTGAGCTTCAACCCAGCAGCTGGGATCACAACGGTCATCAGAACGACAATCCCAAAAGTAAAAACTGCGGTTGACAAATACAATCGGATCCAGTAAGCTCAATTGACGCTCCACCCTTCGTTCGGCGAGCGAAGAGGCAAAAGCTCGATCAAAACTGTGCACGCAAAGGCCAGCACGAGCGCTAGTGAACATACAGTCGCCACTCGTAGCCATGACGCTGAGTCACGTGGTCTTAGTCTCGTGACTTGCATGCCTATGATAGTATACCTTAAGCAAAGTAGTGTTGAATCCTTATCACGTGACTGAGCGGGAAGATTGCTGTGCTCGTGTGTTATCTATTTATGTCCGAAGCGAATAGTTGCACTATATTTTGGTTGTCAACCTATTGTTAGGAGCTATTAAGTATCACCGATTCGAGTTTAACTAATACCATTCAGACCGCTAAGTACTTTTCGCAAATGTGAAGATGTAGTCACCATCGAGTCAATCGGTGATAGAGATCAGCAGCGGTAGTCCAACAAGAGCCTCCATTAATCATGATCCCTTTTGTATACCTTACGATAATTATTTTATCAAAACACATTTCATGCATGAAGTCAAAACGATGTTGTAAGTTACCCTGGATGGATCACTACCGTGGTTCAGTAGTTGTGATCCATGTCGTAGTGTCACTACACTCGCAACGCAACAATGAGTGTGTACGCACTTTAACTCTCCCAACGATAAGTCGATTTGTAAGTGAACAATTTACTTGTAAATATTCTTCATACCAAAAGACGAATACAGTGTTTTACGCACCACCACGATCGTAAATTGAAGTATGCAGCCCACACAAACACATTAAAGCATCGCGTTGTTCCGTTAAAAAACAGTCGCAAGGAAATATAGCGTAGACGTGTTGGATTCCGAAGCATTAAAATACAACAATGCAAGATGAATTCCGTGATTGTGTTGCGAATTGAGACATCCTGGTCTGAAAGTTTCAATCTCGCTGCCTTAGAGTATGGATTAGTCATGTTGGTGGTCATTTTCGGTACGCTGTTTAGCTGCATGCATTGTAGAAGGCTGCTGGTGGATTTTCTCTGAGCTGTTTCAAAACGGTATGAGATTTGCAGGAGCCAACGTTCGTTGTCAATTGTGGAATCAGACAAAATGGACATGAGTGTTCGGTGCGCGACTGAAATTTGACGGTACCAATATGACGCATTTTTGAATTGGAGAGATACTAAAGTAGAGCCATAAAATTGGCAACAGCGCGCACTCGATGAATCCTAAATTGTTTGCAATCCACAAGTAATCCTTAAACATTATGTCATCCAGCCGCAACCCATGGGGGGAAGAGCAAAATAGCAAAACGCCGGTTCTAAAGTATTTATTGTATGTTTAGAGTCTGTGCAAAAATACTAATGCCATTGGAATTTTAATGAAAAGTCCACTCCTGTGCAAGCAATCAAGTGTTAGATACAACTCTACATCCTAGCAGTGTGAAACACGAACCATTATGTTCGAGTGTAAATTGAAGAATGATAATCACCCAACTCATGAATACATTCTGGAGTATCGCCTTATCACGTTCGAGCACATTCGCTAGCAAATGCAGGGCGGAGATATTGAACTTCCGAATCAGTAAGCAATGCATGTAGATCAGAGAGAGAAACTCCAGCGTAGCATAGATCGCGATGTTGCGAACAGTGGTCGAAAACGTTTTGGCATTGAGACGGTGCATCTCTGGGTAATATCTGGCGTTGGGCAAGTGAAAAAGAATGATCATGTAAAGTGCGTAGAATATTGGGACCGCGCACTCGATGAACTCCGCCAGGACGATGTGTTCGCATTCTTGCACGAATTCTCGAATGTTCTTGTCCAATTGCTTGGTGGAAGCTTCGTTTGGAACCACTCTATTTGAAATGGAAGCACCAGCCACTGCAGTTCTCGGGCTTACGATTAATACTCGCGAATGCCGTCTGTGGATCGCAACTGGGGCATGCTTGTGCAAATTGTAAATGTGGTAAATGTTTTGAATCAAGTCAACGATGATCAGCATTGCTCCTGAAAGCATCGAACCCGCCGATTGCATGCATTTAAAAAGGTACAGCGCATCAAAGAGCTCGACAGCAACAGGCCCAAAACTAGAGAAAATGGGAATTTCCTCCGCAAGCCGAGTAAACTGACGTTTTATCGAGTATCTGATGATTGGCAGCACAACAACAAAAGCTACTTGAGGTAAACCATCGAGTCGGAGGAAAATTGCATTGTACACTGGATAGATCAGCACAAGAACTGATTGGATTGACGACATTTTCCTGGAAATGTCCAATTGTTTCTTAATTTCTGGATTCGTTCGCCACCTTTTGGCTTCAACTGATAGTCGTAGACACATATACCGGATAATCTGAAACGCAGGAAGTCCAAGAAACAGGTTGAAAGGTACTGGAAAGCGCCAGATGTAGGCTGTCAGAATGTTCTGCAAGATATATCCAGTTGACGCGCCAAAAGCCATGAATACGATGTGCTGGATCTTCAACTCAGCAGCTGGAACCAATATACGCGCTTGCAAAGAGGCCACATAGGAGACAGTCGCAGCCGATAAATACGAGCGAATCCAGTAGACCCAGTTCGCTCTCCATCCTTCGTTCGGGGGTCGAAGTGGCAGTAGTTCGATCAAGATGGCGATTACAAATGGCGATGCAAAAGCCATCACAGAGACAGTGAATACACGAATCCACGAAGTCAAGTCTCGGTTATGTGAAATGTCCTCATGGCGCCATCTGAGTGGACGGTCGTCCAATTTCGTTCCTGTACCACGTGCGAGTGGCAAATCGGCAGTTGTTTGATTACGGCTGTACAGAACCTCACCGTTTGACGGAAAGCCTGTTGGGGCAATATCTGGAGGTCCCACACGCGCGTTCGTTCCTCTCATTGGACTCCGATGTGACCAAACGCGCTTGGGCCGAGGACGAATGTATTTTAAACGGTGGCTTTTTTATCCGACCCATTCATTACTCAACTTCTCACACAATCGCACGCCCTCGATTCGAAGCTATCTTCGTCTTGTGCGTCCTAATTCACACCGGCACTCGCGCTTCTTCGGTATTTATACCAGTAATTGGGGTACGCTACTGTTACTCATTGATGATTCTGTTATGCACATTGGCTCTGGGCTTCGTGACGTAACGACTTAGGTATCCGTCGACTTTGCCTCAAGTTGCACATCTATGGACGATCTCGCCGATCAAAAGAGATTGACATTGGCAAAACTAGTGTAGTGTTTAATTACTCGTTATCATATCGTCGACAAAATGGTACGTCTACTGAAGTGAAGTGAGCTCCTGGTGCTGCGCGTAGTACCGGTCCATGAGCAGCGTCTGGAGCTTCACATCCTGCCTCCGCTCAGCAAAGTGCAGCGACAGGCCTCCCACACGCGCGCCAAACTGAAGCAGCAATTGTGTGATCTCGTAATTGCCCAGTAGTGAGGCCGCGTCCATGGGCAGCGTGCCGTTGTGCTTGGCCTGATGTGCGTTTGCGCCAGCAATCAGTAGTGCACGAACAACCGCTGTGTGGCCCTTTTGGCTAGCAACAAACAGCGGAGTCGTGCCATTGCAAGTAGCAAGATCCAGATCGCAGCGGTGGGCGATGAAGAACCGCACCATGTCGACGTGACCTTCCTCGCAGGCAATATAAAGAGGCGTGAGTCCTGACCGGGTTTGGTCATTGATGCACGCTCCTTGCTGGAGCAGCACCCGTGCGACGCTGATGTGGCCCATACGAGCAGCGATGTGAAGTGCGGTTGAGAGGTCCTCCATACGGGCGTGGATGTTGACCTTGAACTCGATCAATTGCTCCACGATGAGCGCCTTGCCTTCCTGGGCCGCGATGTACAGGCAGGACACGCCGCCATGGGGGCGTCGGAAGTTTGGATTCGCGCCGCGTAGCAACAGCTCGTTGACCACGTCCACGTGGCCCATCTGGCAGGCAAGATACAATGGTGACACGCTGCGATCCATCAGCACGTTGGCGTGCACTCCAGTGAGAGCGATCAGATCGCGCACAATCTGCACGTGGTTGCGTTCGCAGGCCAGAAACAGAGCCTGGACGAACAGCACTTTGGCTTTGTTCTTGTTGATGCTGGTCTTGGATTTGTTATCCTGCAATTTCGTGGCTTCGAGTAACCGCAGCACCATGGCACGGTTCCCGTTCTTGGCTGCAACGCAAAGCGCCGTAGCGCCTCCGACCACTGCTTGGTCCGTGCGAGCATTGAATTGAAGCAACGTCTCCAGAATCTCGTCAAAGTTCAGCTCGCTGGCAATGTACAGCGGGGTTGCGAGGCATTGCGTGCGCTTGTTCGCGTTAGCGCCATGCTCGAGAAGCAATCGCGTGGCTTGTGTCAATCCATTCATCACTGTCAAGCACAGTGGCGAGGCGCCTTCTCGGTCCGTGACTTTCAGATCGCAATTCCCAGTCGTGAGGAGCAGCGGCAGAATCTTGGTCAGGCCCTGCGAACACGCGAGCAAGACTGCCGAATTCGCTTCGCCTGGACCCAGAGGCACGTTCATGAGTGTATGAGCTCTTTGCGATAGCAGCGATCGATGCAAAACACGAACGCCTCGTTCACTAGCCAGAAATGCTCGTGATCGCCGTGCACATTCATCCAGAAGAGCCTGTAGATGCGGCAGCTCACTCATCTCGTGCTTGACGAGAAAACGCAGGTCGTCAACCAAATCAGTCCATCGCTGCTTCTGAAAGAACTCGAAATGCGCCGGCGTGTGCAGCACCTGAATCTGCTGCAGTGACGGGAACAAGTCTTCCAGCATGTCCACGAACTCGTACTGCACACGCGTATCGTAAAAATCCAGCTTGAAGAGCGACGGGTGCCGACCGGTGATCTGGTCACGCGAGAACCGGCCTGCGATCTGCTTGCAGTGACGCATGGAAACACTCTCCAGCTTGAGCGATTGCGCATTGAGCACTGAGAGAAGGCCAAAATCCGTCACATCGCTGCAGTCGTTCACATTTAAATGCTCGAGATGCGTCCAGAACGTAGAGGCAAGAACCAGCAGATCTCGATCGTTCACTGAGCGTTGGCCCGAGAGGTTCAAGTAGCGTACGCTGTTGTAGTTGTGGATGACCGAGAAGAACGCGCGATCGATAGTTGCGGGTGTCACGGGAGCTTGCTCCGAGAGATCGAGCGTGTCGAGGGCCAGCGTCTGCAGGTGCTGTCTCCACGAGCGGCAGCAGGCACGAGCGTACTGATGTTCACGTACGTCCAAGAATGTGAACACGTGCCGAATAAGGCCTTCCTCCTTTAGATACAGCTCCAGGTCACATGATCGGCGTGCTCGTGGGCTGATTGCGCTAGTGATGAGGCAACTAGCTGGTATCCTGTTGCTCGAGCGCGCAGAAGAAGGCGACGCAGTGGCCGAAGGCGAAGGACTGTGCTTGACCAAAGTGCACTTTCTGGCTCGCCTGACAAACGTGTCGCCGCTGTTGGCAGCCCCAGAGCTTGCATCGACATTAGCCAACGACCGCTTCATGACGAGAGAGAGGGTGGGCAAATTCAGGGGAAGATGCGTTTGTCCGAATGAGTTTCCACCTCGAGATGGTCAGAGGAGCCAGATCCTGACCCATCTTGTCGTCCCCATCGTCTCGAGGTCATTTCCCAATAATAAGATGGTATAATTATCTCTCTCAACCTCAATGACAACAGGGAAAAGAGAGCGTAAGGCCTTGGAAAGGCCCGCGAGGACGAAAATAAAGGCCGACCGGTCCTGGTGACATATTGCTCGAGGACGTGATCTTCTGCGCTCTATTATTGAGACCGACTCAAGAAGCTTATCGCTCTTCGAACGATACAGCATGCTGTTCAGGATGGATAGCTCAGCGAATTATATATGCGAGAGAATTAACGATAGCATGTTGACCTACGTCTATCAATCGCAACTATCAATCGCAGCCTTCCTTCAAAGCTTGAGGTCGAAGTGTTCACCACGAAGCGAACGGTAGTGGGAGTAGTAGGACATGGTGATCGCCGTCGATTGCTGTGGCCTAGAGAGACTCAGCAGCGCAATCCGCTTTGCAATTGCAGCGTCCTCGGGCGCGATTGAGAGGGAGCGCTGGTAGTGTGTCAGCGCCTCTGAAGTGCGGCCCAGTTGCTCTAGCACCTTACCCTTGTTTCGGTGGAACGATGCGTCCCGAGGTGCAAATTCTAGCGCCTTATCACAAAAGACTAGAGCTTCCGCGTAGGATCCTTTCTTGGCCGCCAGCGCGGCCATGTTGGCGTACGATCCAGGAAAGCTTGGCCATTTGCTCATCACTTCTTGCAGCAGCACACGCGCCTGGTCGGGTTTCCCTTGCTGTATGAGTGCAAGCGCCAGCTCATTGCGAACTTTCGGTCCTGAGCTCTGGTTCGTTAGCACTGCGATGCGCGAGTGGTGCGTATACCGCTCCAGATCGCCCTGTGATTTGCAGAGCACAGCTAGATGATGGTGCGCGGTGCCATCCATCGGATCCAGCTCGACTTTCTGCTCAAAGTACGCGATCGCTTCCTGTCGCTGCATGACGTCTCCCCTCTCAATCGATTGCCAGGTATAGACACATGGCTTCACTTGTATGCCTAGCTTAGTGGGGTAGTTTGTCGTCACGTTATTTTCAGGTATTCTGCCGAAAATAAGGTTCTACTATCCTAATTTCAGGGTCAGGAGAATCTGGCACCTTGCATTTTCAAAACTCAAAAATGGCGCCGCCGCCCAGCGTTTCCGACGACGAAAGCGACCGCGATGAGGAGCTGGAGCTCATGGACGAGGCCGCGACTTCGGCTGACTTGGGAGGAGACGCGCCGTCCACTCCCGATCGCAACGGCGCCAGCAAGCGCAAGCGCGGGGAGGTCCCTTCGCCCGGCGCTGTACTCGACGAGACCGAGATCGCGCGCCGCCGTCGTCGACGCCAGGCGCGTGCGTTTCACAAGCGGCGAAAGTCGCTCACGCGCATGCCTTCGGCCGGTACTGTGCAGAACCACCAGTACATAAGCGACATGTACTCGACCATCATCAAGATGTCCTCGGAGAATGTAAGGATGCTTGGTGTCGAGTGGCTTGACGCGTGTTGGGTGCCAATTAACGCTGCGATTGGTTTTTGGGTGCGGGGTCGATGATAGAAAATCAATGTGAAGAACTCCTGGTCACTAGATCTGATCGACCACATGGGTGTCATCCTCGATACATCAGAGTACGTGGATCCCCGCTGCTGGCATCGCTAGTGGCCTTTGCAGTGTGCTCACAGTACTGTCCTTTCCGATCATCCCGTTATGATCACAGAAAAGACGCTGGGGCGGATGATACATTCAACTTCCAGAAAGCCAGTTGCACGTTGGACGCGAGTGTCAAGATCTACTCGTACCGCGTGGACGACACGTGGAACTCATCGTACAAGATCTTGGAGAACCTCTCGCGCACGGAAGACAAGCACGGTAACTATCTCTTGGATCTATGTTGATTCGATCGAAGGCCACGCAACTGATGGCTCTCCTGTTGTGCTTTTCAAGAATCCACTGCCGACGGAGCGACTTCAACGAAAGCGTCACGAAAGGATCGCAAGTCGCATGCTGCCGCCAAGACCATTGAGACCAACATGAACAACATCAACCTGAAGAGCTACGAATTGGAGTTTGAGGCCGATCCGCTTTTCCACAAGGTAAATGTTCTGATATTGAATGCGATAGGAATAAATGTGTGCTTGATCCTCACGTGATCTACGTGATCTGTAGATGTCCCAATCGTTCGATGAAGGCGGCGCGAAGGGCATGCTGCTACTGAACCTGAGCGTTTATGATGGTTGTAAGATTCTGCTGAACTCATCGGATGTGAGTGTTTCAACACGAAAGTCGCTCTCTGAAGTCAAGGTGGAGCCAGAGCCGGCATTGAGCCCTATTCCGGAGAATGTAGCACAAAAAACGAAAGGCATCAATCTTGACTTTCTTGGAGATTTGCCGTGTTTCACGCCAAAGATTCAGTCTCTTGGAGTTTGCCCTCCACTTAGCCGACTTTACGAACAGATTGATGAATTTCAAGGAGAGAGCGCACCACGACACAAAATTGTGATGAAGAGCGACATCTTAAGCACAAATGCGAAGTACAGACCGTCTCTTGACCCCGGCTCGATGGGTTTTGACTTCGCGAAGAGCGAGATGCCACAAGAGGACGATGAAAACGATATTGACCCTTCGCAGTCGCAAATGGATTCTGAGTCTCAGAATGAACCTCAAGGCATGGATGATGTTCCGATGGAAGATGAAGATATCGGTAACAATGATGCGGCTGATGATGAGAACGACACTGGTGGTGATGATTGGGGAAATGATGACTTTGATGCCCCCATGGGTGATCAAGACCATGTAAATGATCCTGAAAACCCAAGTCAAGTCGACAATCCAGAAGCTTCCGACGAAAATCCAATTGATCCAATGACCGCCAGTGCAGCTGATTATTTCCGTGCAAAAGCGCAGGAGAACACTCAGCAACAGAAGGAAGACGTTGACCAGCATTCCCTTATGATTGAGAACGCACTGGTCAAGGGATCTATGGTAGATGATCTTGCAGACGGTATGGACGATTATTCCTATTTCGACGTAAAAATGCTTCGAAACTGGGCTGGCCCTGTTCACTGGAAGTTTCCTGCAGTGCGTAAAGTTCAAATGAAGCAGTCTCAAGAAACAGTATCGACTGACCCTTCACAACTGGACAATGCCGATGTCGATGAAGATGGAACTAATACTGTCAACAAGATAACGACGAAAGCCAGAAAAGGATCAACTACAAATGCAGACAAAAAGTCAAACATCATTGATTTCTTTGCTGATGAGCCCCCAAGCTTAAAAAACGCATTGAAGGCGCCGCGCACTGCGTCCACTCTGGTGCTGTCGAAGATGATGGTGAACCGTCAAGCACAGAAGGCTGCGGAGCTAGTGTTTCCTGTAGACACGCATGTGCAAATCCATTCTTTCTTCCAGTTTTTTATGAAGCCAAAGGTCAGATTTTTCAAACGGCAACAGCCAGGTGTTGTACCTCAGTTTACGCCTGGCAGCGGGGTGGAATCTGGTCGACAAGGTGGAGATGCGAACGACATTTTCACAAACGATATGCCTGATTCTAATGGATACGACGACAACATTGGCGGTGATTTTGACGATGGATATGACCACGATGACGACGACAATGCTGCGGCAAATGCCAATTCGTACACATATTCATCACAAGGGCTTGTGGTCGCGGAGCGTGTGGTGGAAAAAATTGACGTGTACTATGAGCGATTCGCGAAGCGAGTGGATGTCAAAAAATTGAAGACTAGCATCTGGGATCATTTGGAAAAAGAAACTAAAATTCTTGATCCAATTAAAGAAACTTCTGCTGAGGATGACTTTGCAGATGAACCACCGGCTCATGTGGGTCAAAAGCGAAGAAGTATGTCCACATCGGATCCAGATACGACTTTCGAAAATGTCGTGCACAACGTTTCCGAATCGGTACGGAACATCTCGAATTCCCTTGCTAGATTTTTCAATGTGTACTAAGTATGTGTCTACTTCCTCTTAGGTTCCTTCAAATGTCACAGTCTCCTTTTACTTCATCTGCATGCTCCACTTGGCGAACGAAAAAGGATTAGAACTGATCGGTCAAGATGATTTGAGCGATTTCAAGATCCGAAAAGAAGCCGATTAAAAGACACAGACCGGTAAATGCCTTTGCAAATGTGTGTAAGCTGTGCAATGTTGTGCTTTAATAGATACTAAAGTCGCTGAGATTTTGCCTTCCTAATTACGACGACGTACACAATGTCAGACGTCGAAATAAGTAGATAAAGCGAAGGAAATCAATGATCTGATGATCCGTGCGCTCTCATTCACCTCAGAGTTTCCATCCGCGAGAGTTTGTCTCCGGGGCTTTCGTCATTCCTGGATCGCGTACGTGCTCGTCTTGGTCGTCCAGGAGCCGAATGCTTTCCGGTGCAAGTACATCTTTTGAGCGAGCCAGGTTCTTGGTGCCTTTCATTATGGAAGCCACAGGCTTAAAATGTGTAGGCAGAACGACTGGCATGACTTCATTAAAATCTCGCATGGCGTCTTCAAGCGCAAGGTGATCCGAAAGAATGTTCTTGCGATGACCTGCCTGCTGCTCGCTTCCATTGACGTAAGGCGCGTAAGGAAACGCGTGGTTGTGCGCAAGCGCCACAAAGCACATCTCAAAGCAGATGAGAACATTTTGGATACCCGTTGTGACATTTTCGACTGTCCAAGAGCCCACTTGGTGGATGATCTCAAATCGCGAGAGGAATGCAAGCACGACACTCTGCCAGAACGAGAGGAAGAGCACGGCCTTGATGCAGAGAAACTTCGGCACTGGGTTGTATGGCTTGAGTTGCTCGCGCAAGGCGAGATAAAACAGCACGAGGTAATAGAATGCGTACGTGATGGATGCGTTCACGATCAGACTCGTGTACAGATAGCCCTTGGTGACACTAAAGTTGCCCTGGTCGTACATGCCGTTGACATGGAGCAGAATCGCCAGCAGCGCCATCAGTGGCTTGATCACTACGAACTGCATTGTGGCCATTTTGCAGTCGCGCAAGAAGACTAGACCCATCGGGATCGGTGAGCACCATTTGTTGAATGGCCACGGATGATGCAGATCTGGAAGCGGCTGCAGGATCTATGGAGGGAACGCTCTTTTCTATGAGAACCAGCGACCAAAGCGCAGGGAACGACATCTCGTACCTCCAGGACGCGCTCGTATCTCCCATTGCTGAGATAGGCAATCATGAGCGCCAAGAAAAGGTAGATCACGTAGCTCTCGTATGAGTCCCGCATCAGATCCAGGTACAGCGACGCATTCTAAAGCATAACTCAACTGGCCATGAGCATCGACAAGCGAATGGAAGGATCCATTCATGAGCTCACCTTGAAGCGAAGCGAAAGCCACGAATCGATCGCGTAGATAGGCACCATCCACAGAATACCTACAATCTACTCACGTAGTCCAGTTTCAGATACTCAGTGAGTACGATACGCATGACCAGCAGCTCCAGTCGTGCTCTTCTCTCTCTACCTTGCTCTGCACGTTTGGCTGCGTGAAGTGGTTCAGATGGCCTCGAATAAGCCGCACAGATGACACTACAGAGGCCGCCACAAAAAGCCCTGCCACTGCCCACACGATCTGCTGCACCTGCGCCTCGGCGTCAGCGTCTTCGTCGTCCACGTCACGACGCTCTCCGTGTAGCCCAAGCTGCGGCTCCATGCTGCTCGATTAAGAATCAGAAATGGTAGCCCAGAATTGGGTACGGTTGATCTATAAATAGCCCTAAGAATTGTGCCACGATTCGTAGGTCCGAATTACTAAAAATGACCAACATTCATATACCCTTACAGTTGTAGGACAGCGTTGCTCTTTAGCAGGACAGCTAATTCCTTGTCAAATGCATAACATGATTTGCTGGTTTTATCTCTGCTTAAGGTTCGTATATCAGATTTGCAAAGGAGCTGGCTGTACCACTTTTGGTTTGCGCTATCGGTGGTACAATTCAGCTCCTGAGCCATCCAGCGTGATTGATCAGAGAAGAACGAGAGCATGAGTGCGCACGACGTGATCCCCGTGAAGCTGGACGACTTCCGCAACACGCTCATCCGGTGCGTCTTCAAGCTGGCTGCGTCCGTTGTCTGTCCACAGTCGCAGTCGTGGGATCTGGACCCCACCATAAGCTGCAGGAGTGTTCACTCGCGTTTGGATGAATGGCGAGCAGACAGGAAGAAACGATCATCTTTGCACTGATCGAGCGCGCGCAATTCCCTTTCAATGGCGAAGTCTACGTCAAGCGCAGTGAGAGGTAACTCTACTGGCTTCTGTGTCGTTGGCCTGCATTCATCCCACTGAGGGGACGTGTGTCTGTGTCTGCATATTCCAGTGGAAGTGTCGCCTTTGGTGGCGGTCTTAAGGGCAAATACGATTCGTTTGAAGGCAGCTTTCTCGTAAGCCAGAGCTGTCCTCGCTCTCTCTCTCTCCCTGCTTTATATTGATTCACTATCGCACCATGCAGGACTTCATGCTGAGCGAGACGGAGAAGCTGCATGCGCTAGCACGGCGCTATCACTCGCCCGACGAGAACGCTTTCTACCCGCAGCTGCTGCCAGAGCCCATTCTGCCCAGCCTCAACTACTCCAAGGTGCTCAACCCCAATCGCATCAACATCAACGACCAGGTCATGAGTGTCTATCTGCACAAGCTGCTGCCCAAGATCACCGAGGCTGTGAGCGACCACACGTCGGTGCGTAGCATGGCGTTATAACACTGGGAATCCGCATTTGTGACTGACGCTCGAGTGGCATCTTTAGTTTGGCTCGACTGCGACTGCCGATATCGCTGTGCTGCAGGCGCTGAGCAAGCGTATCCACTTCGGCAAGTTCATCGCTGAGGCCAAGTTCCAGGCCGAACGCGAACGCTACACGCAGCTCATTCTCGCCAACGACGCCGACGGAATCATGGACGCGCTCACGAACCTGGCGGTTGAGGAGGTATGCCTTGAGGCTTTACGCACTGGTCACTCTTCCGTCCAGGGCTCATAATCGTTGCGTTTGTAGAAAGTGCTCGACCGCGTCAAGTTGAAGGCGTCGACCTACGGGCAGGATATTGTGGGCTCGGCCGCTGCCAGCAGCAAGGACTGCAAGGTGGACCCCCAGGTGATCTCGGACCTGTATCGCGACTACGTGATGCCGCTCACCAAGGACGTGCAGGTCGCGTACCTGCTGCAGCGCATTTCGCACTCGACCATCTCAGTGGCCGGCGTGGAAGGCTCGTACCCTTGGATGGCGGCCCAGTCGCACTTTGGCAGCGACAACGTCGACCATTTCCTCGAGACGCAGTCCATCAGCAGCGTGTTTGACGACGTGTGTGGCAACAAGACTGCGTACGGCATCGTGCCTATTGAGGATTCGAAGCTTGGTATGAACAAGGAGACCCAGGCGCTGCTGCTGAACAACTCGCTCAAGATCTCGGCCGAGATCGTGCTGAAGCGATCGTTCATCATCGCGGCTAAGGACAAGGCCCGTGTCAAGCGCGGCGACATCTCGACTGTTTATGTCGCGCCCGAGACGGAACCTCGACTCCTGGTCCACATTGAGCAGTGCTGGCCTGCGGCTCGCGTGGTGTCGGTCGCGAACGTCTCGGATGCTGCGTCCAAAGCCTTCGCTGACGAATCCACTGTCGCTGTGACTACCACGGGCGCCGCTGCGGCTCACGGTTTGGAGCAGGTGGACTCGACAAATGCGCTGGCCACGTCGACATGGAAGCCATCTCTGAATGGTCAGAGCAGTGAGACCTCGTTCATCCGCTTCGTGGTGATCTCGAAGGGATACCCGGCGGCCACTGGCAAGGACAAGTCGTGCATGAGTATGGATGTCAAGCACGAAGTGGGCTCACTGCTGAGCGCACTCGAAGTCTGGAAGAAACACGGCGTCAATATGTGCTGCCTCGAGTCGATCTACCGCCAGGACGGCGGCGGCTACGATTTCTTCGTGGAAATCCTGGGCCACTTTGACGACGCCAACGTGAAGAACGCTGTGGACGAGCTACAGGCTAACATCTGCGCGATCAAGCACCTGGGCTCCTTCCCGCTCGCCAAGCAGAATGTGCTGTGTTAAACACATAAGATCGAGTGTTTTCGAGAGATGAACTGGTGTACATACGACTTAGGCACGGAAATACACGTGAAGTGTTGATAATGGAGAACATTCTTGTTCACAATTCAACTCACAAATGCCCACACAAGACTGCTTTCCTGCCCCAAAACAGCATTCACACCTCGACGTATTCCGCGTCAATGACCGTCTTGCGCTGCCCACCGCTGCCACCGTCACGCAGCAGATCGATCACTTCACCTGTTTGCGGATCGCGATCTAATCAGGTAACAGAGAATTTGCTGTCAGTGGGTAACTCAAGAACTCCCTAGAGATCGCATCAAGTACACTTGAGCTCTTGGATATTCAGCTTGTCTCCGCTTCCAACGCTAGCCTTGACAGAGACGTATGGTCCATTGCGATATCCATCGACGATGGGGAACACGGCTTCAATCCGTCCGACCCCGTTAAGAGCTGCAGATCACAAGATGCATAAGCAATCATATAATCAGGCAAGCAGGGCTTGACTTACTTGACTCCATCCACTGCTGCGGGGTCGAGATTCGCGCGCTAGAACCCAGCGCTGCGATGACTCGCGGGTGAGATTCCACGTACTCGTTGGTCATACGCCGCAACTCGCCTGCGCGAGCCATGGAACTCTGCATGGCGCTGCCGACGAAAGAGAAAATAGTCTTTACAAGTTCTCGGACGACGAAGGGTAGTCCCTGTGTGAGCGATTCGAGATCGTTCGGGTCGGCGTGTCTGCTGCTGCGAGGTTGTCTCTGTTCGAAGCGGTCGCCAAATATGCTGCTGATCTGATTAAAGCCAGATGAGCCACTGCTGCCAAACGGACTAGAGCGGTAGGGGCCGAAGAACTTTTGGTACAGCGAGTAGACGCCGTACGCTGCTGCGCCAGTGATGATGAAGCCAAAGCCCACTACCAAAGCAAAACGCAGTGCTCAGTCCCCAATTCTATACATAAGCAGTATCAGCAGCAGGTGCACTGTCCTACCTGACACAGTAGCAACGAGCGCTCCGGTGCCTAGCACCACCAAGGCACCCGTTTTCGCCATGTCGACCCAGTCGCGTCTTGGGCCTCCCGAGTAGCAGCGTACGAGCGACAGCGAATTGGAGCTCAAGCCATTGCTCTTGCTCATCGCTAGATGAACAGGCACTAGTGGCTGCTGCGTGTACAACGCACGTGCTGGTACAGGTCGCACGAAGGAGCGCGGCTTTTGGCTCTGGAGCTGGTCGTTCTGTTGCGAGAAGCTCACGAGCGACGGGCGCAACAGCTGCTGTTGCTGCAAACCCATGCGCGCTGCGTATCTCCAGGTGTTTGGCTCTGGAAGGCCCATCATAAGCGGCCCCAGCGGGGCCGCTCGACGACGCAGACTCGCGATCATTCAGTTCGTCTTCTAATTGAATGAAGAGCTCCAGAAATGCAGCGACTGGGATCAACACTCTGTGCGCAAAGATCATCACTCTGTTTGATTGTGGATAGTAAACCGGTAGGAATACCGGTATCACAATGAAAATGGAGGTTATCATCGTTTCTTTGCGCAATCGTTTAGTATGTTAACGGAGGCGAACGGAGCTCTAGCGCCTTGGAGTCGACTCGCTCACTGCGGTCGGTTCTCTATGCAGACAGAGCTTCGCGTTTCTTAGTTGTATCGGCGCTGCTTCTGTCTGTGAGGTGGGGAATAAAAGAGTGGATTTGTAAGAGCGTTGCAAGGAGAAGACTGCAAAGACCAACAGCGCAGCATACCGGAACTTGTGGGCAGGAAAGCCAGTGGGATCCGAGCGCACGAGCTCCGTGGTCTCTTCCATAGTCTCAGGGATCGAAAGACCGCGCTCCACTCGTTTGACAAGCCACATGTGCAGCGCCTGGAGTTGCTCGTACTGACGCAGCATGTTGTTGATCTTTTCGGCAGTCTGAAGACAAGCGTTGCGGTGGTTAGCGACTCGGCATTTGAGTAAAGTCATAGATAGGCGGGATTCTTACGTGTCCAGACTTCTCCGTGATCTTTCGCTTCACCTTGCCGTTGATAAGGCGCGGGTTTTCGCGGTACTCTTGCTGAATCACGCCACAGTAGAGAGTGATTAATAAGCAGTTGCTGAATGCTACAGCTCATTGCTTTCCTTACGTCAATAGCCTCCACAATGGACATAAACTCCTTCAACTGCTGCACAGCTGTCTGTGGAACACGACATTCAAATTCAGAGGTCAGTGTGAATGCAACGCGATCATCCCAACGACAGGCTCCTCACCATGGACGACACGCCTGGGATCATGGATCGCCAACCGTTCAAGCCACTGGCATCAGCGTTTTTCTATCGTCACAAAAATTCATTCAGTCAGCACCAATCGGTCCTAAAGGCTGGCATGGCGACCAAGCGCTAACCTTGAGCTGAGAGGCGAAGGCATTCAGGTCAAACGACTTGGTGTGAGCTAGATCGATCATCTGCTGTCGGTACGCCTCATCTGTGTATCACAATCCATCAGTGGATATCCCCATGACATTGAACGCTGTACAGCTATTGCAGCGGCATGCGCAATTACCTTGCTTGCCCTGGTTGCGCTCCTCAATCTTCTGCGTGACTGAGTCCTTAAGGTTCTGGAACACGCTCATAGAGCGGGTCTGCTGGGCCACTGCCGGAGCACTGGAGCGCAAGGAGATCGCCGCCACAGCCGTAGGGGTCTGGCGACGCAGCTGCTGCGCACAGCCGCGCAGCACCACGCCTCGCATCGCATTCGCCAGGCTCGCCATTCTTGGTTTTGCTTCCAGTCAACGAATGAAATCGCACTTACGAGGGCGGTGAAAATACCGGTATTTTTAAACCTGTGCACATGCATGATACCGGTTGAGTCTCGGTTCAATACATCGATGATGCGCTGCTGGACGACTGGCATGCTGCGCAGCCTTCGGGCGCGACGCAGCGGTCTGCGCTGGAGCTCCAGCACCAAAGACGCAGCCACCAGCAAGGCTTCCAGTGCGGAGACTCTGGAGACTGCAGCCCAGCCTGGTGTGCTGCGCATGCGCAAGGCCGGAGCGCACAAGGACGTCGAAGTGGACTCGACAATTGCGCGCATCATCGGCTCCGATTGGGGCGATCGAAGCAATCAGAGCGTGTCGTTGCCCATGCGCTTGTACTGGGTCGTGTTTGCAGTCGTTTTGGGCAATGGAGTGTACACATACTTCGCTGGACATGACGGTAGGATGCCATCAATCGATTGATCGATCATTGAGGACCCAAGCCTCTCACATGCGACCCTGTTTTGGCTGTTGATAGAGTCATATCTGGTGGAGAAGATCCAGAAGAAGGTAGATGAGAAGCTGGGTGTAGTTGAGACCAACGAGTTCGTCGTTATGGCAGATAAAGCCGAGTCTGGCTCTGGTTCCAAGTCCGAAGAACGTGTAGAAGCTGCCAAACCTGCTTCTGTTGCTGAAAAGCGTATTGCCTCCGTGCCGCCTGCAAAGCCAGTGTCCATACTCAGCTCCAAACCTGCACCAACGACAATGCCATTCATGTCGCCCATGGCGAGGCAGACGGCGCGCACTCCTCAGAGCAAAGAGGAGCTGCAGGTCTGCCTGCAGGAGCTGCGACAGAAGCAGGCGCAACTGGAGAAGTCACTCGAGGCGGCCACGGCAGCGCATGTTGTGGAGCATTTTGAGCATGAGATCCGCATGGTCGAAGAGCAGAAAGCACAGACCAAGCGAATGCTGCGCAAGCTCAAATAGTCTACTCCTCGTATTTCTTTTTTCAATATAGACGTCGACTGGATTTACTCCTCAGCTTGTGCTTGAGTGACCGCCATGGACACGGCCCCACCGGCAACAATAGAAGCAACCTGTAGTCGGTGGTCGACAAAAAACTCGACACGTTTCAGCTGCGCGAGATTGTCCTGACTGCCGTGGCCTGCAATCCACAGTGTGAGACGTCGTATACAGAGCTATGAAGAAACGAACAAACCAACCTAGATTGCCATGCTCTCCCCAGCCGCACGAATAGAGATGACCATTCTCAGTGGCGACGAGCGTATGCTCACTGCCACAGGCGATTTGACGAATCCGTAAATGCGACGGGAAAATAACAGGCTGCGGAGTGGAGGTCGAGCCAAAGCTGCCATTGCCTAGAACAAAGTCCCTGTTAGCATCCACTTCACTATACACGAAACCACAAAACCTAGGGTGTACCCAGTTGTCCATGACTTCCTTTGCCCCACGCCAACAGATCACCGGTCGTTGTGAGGCAAAGCGCAAAGTGCCAGCCAACATCTACTTGCGCTACAATCAGCGGTTCCCCACAGTCTGTTATCACTTGTATAGGCAGCGGATTTACTTTGGCTGATGTGGGACTCGCCAACTGCCCATGCCGATTGCTGCCGCAGATAAACAAGCGTCCTTTGCTGGTCTGGAACAACGAGTGCTGCCATCCACAGAAGACACGTCGAACGGACTCTTCCTGCAGGGCGTCGATTTGGGCCAGGCTCTCCGTGGCCAGTCTGGATCCACCCAGCCCGAGTTCGCCGTGTCGCCCTCTTCCACACGCGAATACTTGACCTAGGCTTGTAGCGAAGAGAGAATGCTTCCATCCACATGCAACACTCTCGATATTAGTCCTCTGTGGCAGGTCGAGCACTGGCATTGGGGTGATCGCATCCGTCGGTGCATAAGCTCGACGTCCAAGCTGGAAGTCGCTGTTGGATCCCCACGAATACAAGCAGTCTTGGTCGCCCGGAGACGCTTCGTCATGCAGAACGGCGATTGTGTGCCACCATCCGCACGCCACACTCTTGGTTCTCTGAGATCATTCAGTAATAGCAGCTTGTGAATCAAATGGCAAGCACAGGAGGACCGACGCGATTGCTCACCATGTTCCTTGCTGTCTGAGGTATCATCACAACGCTCTCTGGCTGCGTACGATTGCCGTCCTTGTCAGACTCACTCAACTGGTGTTTGGCATTCTCTCCCCACACAAAGAGCTGTCCATGGGCGTCGATTCCTACAGCCCCACATGAGTGCTCTGCTACGCACAATGCCCACAATAGATCAAGCTCTTGATACCAGCACTGTGGCATCCGCCAGTCACGACTGAACGCACCATAACCTTGCATAGACGATCGTGAGAGTTTAACCACCACTGGGAAACGTCCACGATATGCTAAAGCACATTACCTTGGAGGAAGCAAAGCGCTGCGGCACTGAGTAGTCTTGCTCATCGCCCAGCCCCAATTGTCCAGCGCCACCTGAAGAACCATACTCGTCATCACATGCACCAGCCTCTTTGTCTGATCGCTGCCGCACCGGAGCCCCAGACGTAGAGCTGCATGATTGCGAATGCTGCTTGCTATTAATAACCAATCAGAGCGCAAGTGAACGTGTTCAAGGGCGTAGTGTTAATGGCTCCTGCAGTTGAGATGGAGATATCTAAAGTCCGTAATTGCTGACGAGACGTGCGACTCACTTTCGGTGCGAACGACGTGCTTCGTTGACCATAAGGCCGTAGAAATGCTTGTAGTCCATACACGCCACTAGGTGCTCCACAAACCAGTGACATGCGTGCTCGTCAAAGAGCGCGGTGTAGTTGCTCTCGTAGATGTCGCGGCACTCGCGGAAGAATTCGTCGATCGTGGCGCCTTCAGTCTCGATGAAATCTGTAGAAATAGCAGAAGCGGTTGCAGGAGCGTAAGTTACGTCATGACTGCAGCATGAGTATAGACTGCCTATAGTACCAGAGAGCTCTTCTTCGAAGAGCTTTAAATACTTGTCATGTAGCAGTTTGTATCTGCCATTAATCATTCAAGAACAGCTAGTCAGCTGAATCATGATGGACGTCTCCTACCACGCAATTGCGTTGCTACGTACTCATGTTTGTGCTCCACTTCGCCGTCTTTGGCCTCCACCGCATCCATGAACACATCCGCATTGTCTCTAAGGTTCTGTTTAACAATTCGTTCCACAGCGAACACAGAGAAGCGAAAGGCCATTTGCTAACCTGGCAAAGTCGTCAAAGATGCGCTCGAACTTGGGCGTGGAGCAGAACTCGGCCGCTCGCTTCACCACATTCGGTGGCATTGGCTTGCTTCAACTGGCGGCTGCGAAACGCACTGCGTCGCTTCAAGATCAGGTCGTCCTCGATGTGTCTTACAGCATGCAGCAACGGTACACTTGTATGTCGTACTTTACCGAAACCACCATCATTCCGGAGATTCGTGGGATTGCATTTCAGCCAATCTGAGTGCAGATCCGCCCATCCGCAGGCGGTTGGTTGGTGGAGAAGGCCCAACAGCAGTTTGACTGGTGGTGGTCGCCCCAATGAAGAAGCGGATGGCCAAAGCGGAGCGGAGGGGGCCAAGGCGTCCTGCCCTAGCCACACCAACCGCGCACTGTTCAACGAGCGAAAGGGAATGTAATTTATGTTTGCGCGCAAGGAAATTTACTTTGGGCGTTCTGGGGCGTTGCCCGTGGTGGAATAAATGACGGCGTTGCTTTCCGGCCGCCGCGGGCCGCAGCTCACGAGCCATTCTCTCTTTTTTTCTCTCTTCTAAAAAAAAGAAAAAAAAAAGTAAAAAAAACAGGTTCAGCCGCAACAACAGGTGGGTGGATATGGTCACGCGCATGGCACGGCGGCATGGCGCTGGGAGTTGCAGGAGGGGGAAGCATCAGCAGCCGCCATACTTGCACCCACGGACAGCGCTTGCAGGAGCTCTCGTGGGCACCAGCATTGCGTGCAAGCAGCAATAGGTGGTCTGACGCGATTGATGTCTGATCTGCAGGTATGGCCAACTCGTCGACTTCCCCAACCAACAGCCCTGCGACCGCCGCTGCCTCGAGCACGGGCGCGGCTCAGCCGTTCCACACGGCCTCGCTGTACGTTGGCGACATCCATCCTGATGTGACGGAGGTGCGTTTTGTGGCGTTGGCCTTTCTTGTGCAAGATACTCACATTGGTTGGCTGCTGTGCAATCCTAGGCCCTGTTGTTTGAGATCTTCAACGCGGTCGGACCTGTTGCCTCGATCCGAGTGTGCCGTGATGCCGTCACGCGCCGCTCGCTTGGCTACGCGTACGTGAACTTCCACAACGTGGCCGACGCGGAACGTGCTCTGGACACCATGAACTTTACTAGCATTAAGGGTGTCCCGTGCCGTATCATGTGGTCGCAGCGTGACCCTTCGCTGCGCAAGTCGGGCGTGGGCAACATCTTCGTCAAGAACCTTGACACGTCCATCGACAACAAGGCGCTGTACGACACATTCTCACTCTTCGGCAACATCCTGTCGTGCAAGGTGGCCATTGACCACACCACGGGCGCGTCCAAGGGCTACGGCTACGTGCACTACGAGACGGCCGAGGCCGCCCACGAGGCCATTGCCAAGATCAACGGCATGCTCATCGCCGGCACTGAAGTGTTCGTCGGCCATTTCCAGAAGCGCCAGGACCGCCCGGACCTTGAGGACTGGACCAACTGCTACGTCAAGAACATTCCGTCGCAGTGGACCGACGAAGACCTGCACAAGGAATTCGCCCCGTTTGGCAATGTGCTCAGCGCCGTGATCATGAAGGACCAGGGCGCCGAGCTTAACCGCGGCTTTGGCTTTGTTAACTATGAGGACTGCGAGGGTGCCCACAAGGCCGTCGAGGCCCTGAACGGCAAGACATTCAAGAACGGCGAAGGTGTCGAGATGGAGCTGTACGTCGGCAAGGCTCAGAAGCGCTCGGAGCGCGAACGTGAGCTGCGCAACAAGTTCGAGCAGCTCAAGATGGAGCGCATCAACAAGTACCAGGGTGTGAACCTGTACGTGAAGAACTTGGACGACCAGCTCACCGACGATGAGCTGCGTGAGGCCTTCTCGGCCTACGGCACCATCACCTCGTCGCGTGTGATGCGCGACCCGAACGGAAACTCGCGTGGCTTTGGATTCGTGTGCTTCTCGACCCCTGAAGAGGCCAACAAGTCCGTCGCGGAGATGAACGGCAAGCTCATCTCAGGCAAGCCTGTGTACGTTGCCCTGGCTCAGCGCAAGGAAGTGCGCCGTGCCCAGCTCGAAGCGCAGCACGCCCAGCAGCGCGCCGGCATGGTCGTCGGCCGTGGCATCCCCATGGGCCAGCCGCCCATGTACGGTGCTGCCCCGATGTTCTACGCCCAGGGCCAGATGCCTCCCCAGCGTCAGGGCTTTGTGTACCCGCAGCAGATGATGCCTCGTGGCATGAACCCCCGTGGCCCCATGCCCTACGGCGCCCGTGCCCCCGGTGCCCCGGCCCCGGCTGGCTACGGTATGCCTGCTTACGGCATGCCAATGCAGCAGCAGCGTGGCCAGCCCCGCCGTGGTCGCCAGGGCCCCGGCCCTGCTGGACCCCAGGCTGGCGCCGTCAACCGCCGCAACTTCAAGTACACGGCCAACGCCCGCAACCACCCGGCCCGTGAAGGCGCTCCGGTCGGTGCCCCCGGCGCCATGCCACCTGCTGCCCCCGTGCAGGCTGGTGTGCCTCAGCTTGAGCCGCTCACGTCGGCTGCTCTGGCTGCTGCCTCGCCCGAAATCCAGAAGAACATGATTGGTGAACGCCTCTACCCGCTCATCCACCGCCAGCAGCCTGAGCTGGCCGGCAAGATCACGGGTATGCTTTTGGAAATGGACAACGGCGAGCTGCTGCACCTGCTCGAATCGCCCGAGGCGCTCGAGGCCAAGATCGCGGAAGCCATCCAGGTCCTCGAGGCCCACCAGGGTTAAGAAGCCAGCAGACCAGCAGGCCGCCTAGCCATGGACGATGCAATGCGGAGTGGCAAGGGACTAAACCATGCGCGAAGAAGGAAAGAGAGAGAATCGCTGAGCGTGTCTGCTGGCGTATGCGGAAGGAGGAGGATTGATTTGATGCAGGACGATTTCTAGTACACCAGTAGGCGAGCTTAACGCAACCAACAAATCCAAGAGATGAGAATGACGTTTTGGTGTTGCTTCCATTCGGCATGCGTGTCAGGAGTACCGGTATTTCACCGACTATATCGGTTCTGAAGTACTGTTGCTCCTCCTTGTA
>JAADVW010000325.1:0-36254 GCA_023335875.1 Elongisporangium prolatum
ACTTCATGGATATAGAGTTGACGTAGTCCGACCGGTACATGGTCACAGGCCTGGATTGTAGTCGCCAAAGAGAACGTCGGTGACAGCTTGAGCGCCGTAGAATCCAGGGTAGAAAGCTTCAATGAGACTGTCTGTGTACTGGACGATGTCTTCTGTGCCTGGTCGATGAATCTTCGAGGACAAGTTAGTCCCGCTTGCTGAGATCAGACCAGCGAAGCACATGATTGGCCAAATGGATTCAATCCTGCGTTTGATTGTTGAAACGGAGGAAGCTTCCCATTATCGCAAGACTTGGATTCCTCTTTTATTTTGATGCTGATAAGGAGTATTGCTGTACAGTCCATTTACTTCGACTTCTGACGAGCCACGCTTTACTCCATCCAGGTCTTGGGCGTCGGTTGCTTGATGAGATTGGCGTGCTGGAATTCCTTGTCGTAACGGTAGTCAAAGAAAAGCTGTAGCACCATCACAAAGACCGTTTTAGTATCACAGACGCAAGCCAAACGAATGTTCCGCAGCCTACTTCAGAATGCGGCTCAATCTCTTGAAGCGCATAAATGCCGATCCGGTAGTCGCTGTTCACGTTCATGATCTTGGAGTAGCAGTTTGGTCGCGAGGAGTGATTAATGAACTACCAGATGCAGGCACAAGCATGAGCTTATCACAGTTTGGCCACAAGATGACGGATACCACGTACTCTGGTCTTGTTTCCTTTGCGCGTTGAGTCGATGACGGATTCCGAGTCGAGATTGAAAAGGTAACTGATGCAGTAGTTAACATACGACTAATTATTCTCACCACAGATTCCCAAAACAAGCAAAAAAACTGACGCGCCTCTGGTTATTCTTGTCGTAGATCATTCCGCGTCGCTCGGCCTCCAAGTGCGTCACCATTTCTCCGACGTACTCGATGATAAACTCGTCCTTGCGTACACACTCATCGACAAATAAGCCCCACCCAGCACCTTCCCTTGTCGATCGAGCCATTCGAACGTGCTTTGTTTTGCCAGCCATCATTCCACGGTTCTGACAAGATGTTGACGATGGAGGAGCGTTTGGCGCTGCGATCGATATCCTTCCGTCCGCTTTCTCCAGCTCCGCGCGGCATTTATCTTCCACTTTCTCGATCTCGTCAGCACAGCAAACGTAGCACAAATCGAGATCGCACTCTCGGCCAGACGCGAAGCAAGGACAGGCTTTGGTGCGGCATCGACCGCGCAAACATTTGCAGCCTTGAAATAGAATGTTGCATCTCTCGTGAATGCAGTTGCATAATTTAGAGCAAAACATGCCTTCCTCAATGCAAGAGCAGTGCTTGGCATCATCGCAGGGTCCCGTGTGCACGCATGGCTTGATCCTATGACCGCATTCGCATTAGTAATCATTAAATACGAGCAGCGAATGAGACACTTGTAGTAATACCTGCTGGGGATTTCGTTTGTGCCTGTACTGTTCGCAGCTAAAATGATAACATAGTGTGGAAGACGTGTCAATAAAAACACGATGCGAGCGCGATATCAAGTGTGTCCGTGCTTGAGCCCGATTCCACGTAATTCTCAGGTGGTTCGAGGGGAAACACGGAGCGCCATGAGTTTGCATAAGTGCAATCCCATGTCACTGTCTTCATATATGTCGCCCTTGTGGTCACGATGGCAAATCTTGGCTCATCTTGACGTATCCAGGGCGACAAAGCAATGCAACAACATGCGCCTACAGTAATACACCAAGCAATCTGCTTACCTAGATGCGCAATAGATAGACGATTTTTCTTTTTTCGACTGTTTTTCGGTGTTGAACGACCGGCTCGCTACGGCAACCCAGGTTGGTAAAAGGCGATCTCAATAAAGATGCAATCGTAGCGACGACAGACGCACCTGCTGCCGCAGACTGTAGTCGTTGATTTCATAAAACTCGCAGAACTCAGCGACTTCTAGGCATGTTTTATTGCCAAGCATCCTTGCGACGTCACAAAAATTGCCCGAGCATAGAAAGTAAGCCCGCGCGCAAGCCACACGGGTTTGACTGTCCCATCCGAATGCTGTCGAGATTGCTCGCGCCTTTGAAAATTTGGAAGTCGTTGCCATTTGCCCCAGAAAGCACTGGTTGCCGCAGTTCTTGCCAGTTCCGACCAGACCGTTTTTGCCTTTTGCCTTTTCAGCCACGGCATTCTGCTCTGTAATTTCCTGTAAAGACCGTGCGACAGACGAAATGTCAGTACTAAACTGTAGCTCAAGCGAAGGCTGAGAACGTACCAGCTTCGCTGCGCCAATACATCCGTGATAATCGCAATCGTAGACGCAGCATTTTCGACAAAATAGAGCTGTGTGGCATCGTTTTATAAGTATTCAAATCGAGAACGCATTAGCACGACCAATGCAGAGGTGCTTACTTCGATACGAATCGATGCTTTGTTCGTACAGTTGAAAGTAGTGCTCCATCGACTCTCGCAAGTCGCCGTTTTCAATCGCATCAGCGGCTTCCTGAGGATTTGGTGGCGATGGCGGTGGCGCTGCGTTTTTCTTGTGCTTCTTCCTCCCCACTCTTGCAGCTTTCATACGTTTATACACTTCAATCATGACCTGTCACCACAACAACGTCACCACATCATTCCACATATAAGACCTCCAGCCACATGTACCTCCTCTTCCTCCACGTTTATGGCATTGGCAATGCGCTTGAGATCCGGATTCGTGAGATCCCAAGTGGACTGGAGCTGCTGGAGCACGCCTTCGCAGATCTCTTTCGTGTGGTCCAACTCTGCTGTACTCGTCCCGAGCTTCTGCCTGCATCATAACCGCACAATTGCAGCATCAGTGAGCCAGTGCATCCAATGCCACAGTCCTCAGACGGCGCAACGCACTGCAACTGGTAAAACTCCGACACGACGTCCTCGTCGTCGTCATCACCAAAGTACGGCAGGTGCTTGAGCATGGGCTCATCTTCCACATCGTAGTTGGCAGTCAGCGCAGTCCACATGTTGGCGTTGGGCGTCGGCGGGATCACTGGAAGCACAACCGCCGTCTTGAACACGGTCACGTGCGCAGCGTTTGTGGCGTCGCCAATGATCGTCTTGGTCACTTTCCTCACTGGTTCAGACGGTGGCGCGATCGGCAATTCAGATGCTGGTCATGAAGCAATGCAGATTGGCAATCAGACGTCGATAAGACACACAAGAGGCGCGAGGAGCGCTGGCAACGTACTCTGGCCAAGGTTTGGGTGGCGGATGGCTTGGTGGTACGGCAGGAGTATCGCCGCCCTGGGGCCTTTGACCCGCTGCCGCTCAAGTGAGCGCATTTGGTGGCTCAATACGACTCGGTTGGCTGCAATCCTCGCCTGTGGGGGCCCCAAGCAAGAGCCAACGTCAACGTTGCCACCACAATGAAGTAACGTCTGCTATCTTACGCTGGCGCGGCGCTGGAAGCTGCGCACAAAGTCGTTGTAGGCCTCGATGGCGTGTGCGCACAGTTGCTCGTCCATCTCAGAGTCGGACACATTTTCCTGCGCCGGCGTGGGCTGCGAAGGCGAAGCCGACGCCTTGCGCTTGGCAGTCGGAACTTCCATCGATCGATCCCTATATGTGTATGAGCCAAACCAACGCTTGGTACGTACTTAGTGCAGTTGACCACTGTACTCTCCTCCGGTTCAAAATGGCTACAGCCGAATGGGCGGGAAGGCTCAATGAGAGGCGAGGGACAACTAAGTGCAGTCAGTTCGAGCAGAGAGACGGGAAGGCGCAGGACGCGACTGGCCACAGCCATGGCGATCGTTCTCGTTCCATGGCGAGCGTATAAATAGCCAGCCAAGTGTGTTTCGCATTGCGGGCCCCCGATTTAGTCCGCACGCAACAAGAAGAAGCGTGAGTGCCCGCAAGCAGCCAACACGCCGAGTGAACGACTGATATTCCATGGTGGCGCCATCGCCGCGCCAGGCAGGCCCGTCACGTCCGTCCTTCATCTCTCGGATCACGGCGTTCCCCTCCCGAACCATCTCGGTCGTGCCTTACGCACCCGAGCGACTAAGCATCTCGGGTGATGTCATGGGCATGTCGCCCACAATGGCGGAAGCGCTCGCCTCGGCGGCCACAGCCGTCCCTCCCGCGCTTAAGCGGTTGTCCAGCACGCAGGAAGACATTCCTGCGCATCCGGCAAAGAAGGAGGCCGGGGCCGAGTTGCCTCAACGCGCCAACACGCTCTTCGCAGCTCTACGCATCCGCCGAGCTCTGCAGCGCCACAAAGCCAACATCAAGGCCAAGGCCCCGGAGGTGGTCAACGTGGCACAGGCCAACGCTGAACGGCACCACAAGGTGCTCAAGAGGTACAAGATCCGACGCATGGTCAACCCAGAAGACGAAGCCAAGTTACTCAAGAATCTCTCGATGCTCATGTTCAACCCACACAGCATGCTGTACAAGCTCTGGCAACTGGTAGCACTCGTTCGTGTCTCTCTGTTGTGCCTACTTACTGACGTGTTGGTGTCACTCAGATGACTCTGCTCATTATCATCTACCAGAGCCTGTCGCTGCCGTATTCCTTGGCTTTCAGCGCTTCTGAGAGCTCTTGGTTCGACACATTCACCAACTGCGTCTTTGGCTGCGATATCCTCATCCAGTTTAACACGCCGGTCTCGGCCAATGACGAAGAGACCGAGTACATCACGGGTCGCATCGAGATCGCGCGGATATACGTCCGTGGCTGGTGCGTCTCTATGCCCATTAATCGTGTATCCCTCATTGTTCATGTTGAGTCGCTCACTTTGTAATGCCTGATACTACTCAGGCTGTTCTTCGATGTACTCGCTTGTTTCCCGTTTGATTCCGTGCTTTTGCTCATCAACAGCAATAAATCTGGGAATCTCGGCATTCTCGGCCTGTTAAAAGCATTGCGAGTTCCACGGCTCTTACGCCTTGTCCGGTTGCTCCGTGTGCTTCGAATCATCAAAGTCAAGCCTGAATTAAGGCGCTGGCTCCAGTACTCTCGCCATGCGAACCTGTTTCGCTTGACGCGGTTGGTGCTGGGTTTCTTCGTGCTCACGCATTACACAGCCTGCATTTGGTATGGCGGCGTAGCCAGCGATGAGATGAAGAGTCAGGACTCCAGTACAGACGCGTTCCACCAATACTTGCTCTCGTTCTATATGACGCTGCTCGTGATCATGGGTCAGAACTTCACGCTCTACGACGACACCGAGTACATGTTTTGCATCCTGGTCTCAGTCTCGGGCTCCATTCTCATGGCCGTGGTGTTCGGTAACGTCGCAATGCTGATTGCCAACTACTACGAGAGCCAAAGCAGTCACCAGAAGAAAATGGAGTGGCTGTTCGCTAGTATGAACCGCATGCAGTTGCCGCTGGATCTGCAAACGCGGATCACGGATTATTACCAGGCCATGTGGGAGCGCCATGGAACCCTTGACGGTGCTGTGACAGCATTCATTCCGGAACTGTCCAGAAATCTGGCCTACGAAGTCGAGCTATTTCTTCGGATGGATATGATCAATCGAGCGCCAATTTTCCAGAATTGCAGTGCTAAAGTCGTGCAAGAACTCGTGATGGAGTTAGAACTGCAGGTGTTCATGCCTGGAGACTATGTCGTCGTCCGCGGAGAAGTCGGGAACGACATGTACTTTGTTCAAAGCGGCATCTGTGAGGTCACAAAGGACCTCATACTTCAGCGCAGTCAAACATTCAATGCTTCCAAACCGGTGGAGGAAAACTCGAGCGAGGTAGTGCTCAAGACACTTGGCCAGGGCGACTACTTTGGCGAGATTGCTCTGCTCATGAACTGCAAGCGAACTGCCAACGTGCGCGCTCAGGTCTTTTCAGAGCTGTGTACACTGACGCGTGAGGTGTTTGAAAGCATCTCGGTTCGGTACCTCGAGGATCGCAATATCATCGAGCGGTTTATCATGGACAAATACGATCCGAGTATGCTACAAGCGGCCATGAAGCAGTCTCACGAGATTTCGCTGCGGGGTCCGAGCTCGGCCTCCCAAGACTCCCGAGACACAGGCGACGCAACGACAGCCAAATTGCTGGAAGTTCTCCTGCAGGTTGACGAGCGATTACACCGTTTGGAAGTGCGGATAGCTAAAGATGCCCAAGAGCGTCGAGAGAGTGAGGTTCATTTTCATCAACAACACAAGTCGCCTTCGGTCTCAAGTGGGTCTAAGGATAAAGTCCCCATAAACATCCATCACACGAAACTACATGCCGATTATGTAGCTTTTGAGCCGGAGCGCGTTTCGCAGCGAGATCTGTTTGCAATTCCTCGATTGAGCGGTCATCAGGTCACGATTAAAGCCACGCTGGATGAAGCGAACGGACAGGATGGCATTGCGACGCACGAGCATTCCGATGAGAAGAAACTCTGGCGACGGCCGTCTCTCTATCATTCTGGAAGCTGGCGAAACAGCCGTCGAGATGGAGGCTCAAGTGGGAGCGTTCGACTGCGTGGACTAGTGAAACATCACGACGTAGAGATAGCGAATGTGCGGCATTCAAGTCGAACACCCTCGCTGACGGCTTCTATCCAAGACAACATTGGCAACTTAACCAAACAGTTGTCGTCTCGATCCAGTGTCATCGAAGGAACGCACCGAGAAGAGGACGAAGGTAACGAGCATGTCACGGCTGACGCTCTGGACGATCTAGAAGAGAGATTGGCTTTCCAAGAAGGGACCAAGAGTGGCCCAGTTGTCCCAGAGGCTTAGTACCAACAGGCGGATATCAAGTCATGCTGTTTTGAGGATCGAATTTCGTATGAAATATGAGCCTTCTCATAAGATCTTCAGCCAAATTTTTCACCCAACGAAGTGAGTACCAGGTCACCTAATCCAGAGCCTTTTAAGGTAAATTTAGTCTTCCTAGCATGAGCGAGATACTCGTATTTTTAGCTACAGGCAGCAGAAATGCCGCTAAAGATCATCATTCAACCAGTTGCTTTGTCCATCAGTAGGTCTCCAAGGACGAAAGAATGGCTCTGGATCAAGACGTCCTCAAGCGGTCAGCAATTCCACCGCAACTCCCGCCGCCGCCTGAGATTGAGGGCTTCCTGAAAAAGCTCAAGCGCAAGACGAGCAACATCAGCGGCAGCTGGAACAAGCGATGGTTCTTCGTCGACCCCAAGCGACGAGAGTTTGGCTACGCCAAGACCAAGGCAACTGAGCCTCAGAGTACGTTCTGGTCGCATCACTACGAGCAAAACAGCATGTTCTCACTCGGAGGCTTTGTTCCACCGCAATAGGCTCTATCTACTTGAACGACATTACTGCCGTCGTGCAATTTGACGAGACACACTTCCAAGTTGAGAGTCGGACGCGTAACTTTTTTCTCTGCGGCGAGAGCAAGGCCAGCACGTCCTGCTGGGTGAAAAGCCTGGACGAGTACCGGAAAAAGATGCTTGAGTACGAGAAGGAGCACGCCAAGTACACCGCGCTGCAGGCCTCCGCTGTCTCCACTTTAACAACGCAGCTCCGTGAAGCTGCGAGCTCCAAGAGCAACAACAAACGCGAAAGTGCCCAGCGCAAGCCAAACGACCCGAGCCGTGATTCCTTTTCGTCATCTTCGTCGGCGTCGTCTTCGTCGTCCAGTTCGTCAAAACGAACAAGCAGTAGGACAATGGCGCGCCAGTCACGAAACGATAAGCGGACACCTTCGCCCGCGTCGACAAAGGTGCGAGAACAAGAGCAGATCTCACGGTCGGATCGCCCTGGAAAGCAAGACCGTGAGCGCGAACGAACCCGTGAACGAGAACGGGAGCGAGAAAGAGAGCGAGAGCGTGACCGCGAAAGTGGCCGGCAACGCGATACAGTGCGAGAAAGCCGTTCTCGTGGTAAAGAAGATCACGACCGTGACGCTGACCGTGATAGAAGCCGCGGCGCTAAAGCGAGTGCTAATCGCTCGAGCACACGGGGCAGTGAAAGCTACAATATTCGCCAACACCCAAGCCAGGGCTACGTCATGCAGGCATGGGTAGACGAAGATATTTAGAAATCCTCCAGACGTGGAAATAAATACACATTGCTTATTCGCCACTTAGTACAGCTCTTCACGCATTCTGTGACGATCCATCGTCTCCTTGGATATTCTGCGCTTCGTCCTGCAAAGGAGTCAGGCTTCTGCCTGTTCGAACAGCACGCCACCGCTTTCTTAACGCAGATATGGCCGACTGTTCAATGACCCATTGCCAATCGCGTTTGCTGATAACTCCGCACTCTTTCGAACGCTTTTTCAACAAGGGATACTCATGGAAAAACCAGTTCGTGAACTCGCGCAGCGAAATCTCACCGGAGTGATCGCTGTCCATCATTGCGATCACATCGTCGGCTTCCTCCTGCTCCAACGGGACACGCATGCGCTTGATCAGTTCTTTCACACCCTCCCGTGTCTGCTCCCCTGTGCCTTCGGTGTCCATGAGCTCAAACAGATCTTTGGCTTCTTCCATGATGCGCTCATGTTCGCTCAAATGTTTGCGCTCTCTGCTCAGCTCGAGCATTCGAGCGTGCATCACAGACTTTTCGCGCTTGAGATCGGCTATGCCGACTTTACTTTGGATAAACGCGCCGAAGGAGCTGAACGAGCTCATCTCGGCCTTCCAGTCATCACTATCCTGCGATACTGAAGGAGCCAAGGCCTGCAGACCCCCATACCGTCTCGAGACTGCAAGCAGGTCGTCAGTGAGTCGTTTGGGTCGAGTTCCTTTCCTTCGCATGATTTTGCGGCGATACGCACGCTGGATCTTGATGGCCGCAAGACACCACTTTTTAAACATCAATTTGCGACGAGCAATACGTTGTCGGAAAGCGCACTGGATCGTTAACGCTGCTTTAAACTCACGCCGCAATTCACGAAGATATGCTTTGGAGCGCACGCATCGGTAGAAGCACTGGATCACTATTGTGTACTGTGAAAGCTGCCGTTGAGCTTGCTGAGAGTCGCTTTCCACCTGCTTCATGTACTTGACTGCACTCACGAGCACCGACAGCAGAGTCAAGAGTTCCCGAACTGGAGCCGCTTTGTCTTGATCTCGCTCGACATGATTCTGTGCGGCATCAAGTTCCTGCTCGTGGTTTTTCAAATGCGATCTTGCCCGAAGCATTGCGTTCCAATGCGTCGAATCCCGTGGATCAACTCTCAGCACCTTATCTGTGATATGTTCTCGTAGAAATAACATCAATAGCTCGTGCTTGGTGCAACGTAGAACAATCTCCTTCCTTAAGCCACAGAGGAGCATGGAAGCGCACATCACGACTGTCAAGGCGCTTGAAAGCGCGACGTTGGAAAAGACCAGCTCTTGGGTTTCTACTGCTTTCCTTCCTTCTTCGTTGCGTTGAGTTGCCAGTGGATTCCGCGTCTCCACGTCCATGGCCACTACGTACGCTCGAATATCTGCATTCATTTGCGGAGCTAGGTCTCGAAACTTGGTTTGCGTTGCTGCAAGCGTACTAAAATAATAGAAGCCACCGCCGCCTCCGTCGCGACCAAACCCCCCGCCGTTGATTTCCTCGTCTCCTCGCGGCGTACGATTCAGAAACGCATCTGCAGTCGACCTGGCTTCGCCGACATAGTCACGTACTCGCTGTTCAATCGCTTTGGCTGCTTCAAGCGATCCAGTCTCCAAGTCGAATGCGATGATATCAGCGCGGCCACAAAAGTCGAGAGCCCGGATCAGCACGTGAGCCACTATACGTTCTCGTTGTGCTGTCGTGGTCGATGATTCATGGCCTCCAGCAACCGGACTTGATTGCGTACCTCCAGTCTCTCCCGTCGCTTTCTTGCGGTTCAAAAAGTTCGGCCGTTTAAAAAACGAAGATTTCTCTGTTTGCTCTTTCCTGTTGGTTGCTTGTGTATGAGAAGAATGCGCCGCCGTTTGTGCCGGTGAAGACCCTGAAGCCGGCGGGGCCGCAACCAATTTCCTGGCGAAAACGACGGAAATCGGAGTCTTGAGTTCGTAGAATTGCAGGATTTTATCTGCTAATTTGCCTATAAGCACCTTGCCCTCTGGATACTTGGCTGGCTGCGTACTGACCATCACAATCGCATGTTTGGTTTCGGATTTCACGCTAGTGACGATCCCTTCCTTCATGTTGAGCCGTTCTCTGAGATAGCAAAAGAGCTCGATCCCAAAAGAGTGCAGCACACAGGAGCGGAACACGTGAGTCCACACACAGGAAGCCACAGCAGCGAATGTCATAAAGTATTGCTGCTGCGTTCTCGTGAAACTGGTTGTGGCCAAACGTGTTTTGCTTTTCAGATCGTGGCTGAACACACAAAGTGCATATTTGGGCACCAGCGAGTCTCGATCCAGCATAGAAGCAAAGCAGGAGCAAGTGTATACTCCACGCTTTTCAATCCCTTCTGCTGGCTCAAGAGTGCTTCGGCTTTGATCTAGCGTACGCGGTAAGTTGGTCATAGGCAGACGCACATGCCGCTCAAAGTGAATCCCCCTTTCGATGAGCTGCTTCTCGCAGTCGTTGATGGAGCAGAAATGTTCCGGCATTGTCGTCATCGGCCTTCGTGTTGCTGCGTGATGCCATGTTTCTACTTTGTAATCCCCAGTAAAGTCGTTAGCAAGAAGCACGACTTGTTGCGAATGCAAGAACACGAAATCCCGACGGATAGTTTCAAGCAGTGTCGCAAAGTAGAGTCTGAAGTTCGCATGCTCCTGGGTAGTTAAGCGCATGAGCTGGTCGTAGCTATAGCGACAGCGCGTACTCATGATCGTATGCTCCAGATTTCTTGCGCCGTCCCGCAGAAAGCCCAACACGTCATCTTCAAGCTTGCGTGTCTTCGCGTCGAAAACCTCCATTCCCAAGCTATCAGCGCACAAAATGCGATGGTCACCCATTGGCACCGTCAAATACAGACGCAGCACCTTCTTGCCAGAAAGAGGTCGTAGCGCTTTCTCATTCTTGTTGTCAAGTAAATATACGATGAATTCACGCTGCTGCTCGAGGCACTGGATACATACAAGAGCTTGGTTCTCTTGCTTCGTCAGGTCAATCGACACACTGTTCATCAGGCTTTTAGACGAGGCATATGTAAAGACCAAGCGTTCATCTCCAATCTGTCGTTCGCCTATGTAGGTATCGCAATGATCACGAAGACTCAGTGCTTTGGCCACGAGCTCAACTCCGTCGCGTATCACACTATGTAGCTCTTGAACAGCATCATGAGAAGGTCGATCGTCAAGCGCCACACTCCACTGCTCTATTTGTTGCAATGCAACGCGTCGGGCGACAATGCCCTCGATTCGCATATTGACCTGGCGAATAAGGTCATTTATCAAAGGGAGAAGCGATTGCAGTAGCTCTACATCGTACATCCAAGTTGCCCCCGGTACTCTACGAACAACGATGATAGTGGTGTCCAGTGCTGCTGTGTCATCCGCTACATCTCGCGTGGCTTCGCATACGGCCACAATCACTTCTGGGTGATCTGTCAAAGGAAATACACGCATTTGGTTGTCTTCTCCCGCCCCATCGGTTACGCTCTTGATCTGATGCACAAGCGCAGGCTCTAACTCATAGATGGTGGTGACTTTAGCAAGTCCTCTTTTGCCTTTAGTTGATCGATTCAGCATAGCATACAATTTCTTCTGCTCCATCGAGACCGTCGAGTACCGCAATGCTTGTAGCTCAACAGCCGCTACTAGATTGAGAGCGATTTGAGCTAAGACGTCCTGAAAAAGCGAAGGAAACGTTGTCTTGTTGCCACGGAAAAGCGTCGGGAGGATAGTTTTCGTAGTCATGGCGTTTCTTGCGCGGATTGAGGCGCCAAGGTGATTCGCCATGGCTGTCAACCAGTCGAGGACACCATACTCTGGGAACTGGCGTGAATAGATTCCACCTGCAGCCCCCGGGAACGTGTCGACTGACAGCACTCCGACAAACGGAATCGGCACACACACGAACGGTCCATGCATCGACGACGCTCCAAGAAGACGTAATTTGTGATGGTTTGCTGCGTTATCGTGGTCAATTTCGGACTTGTGGTCATATTTTTCATGGTAATGCTCCATTTGTGGTATTACGAGTGGCCGTTGCGTTACGAAGACCCCGAAGGTGGCACTGTCAACGGTGTTAACAACTTGACCTTGCATTCTGCTGTGTATCGAAGCTGTTTGGAACTGAATCTGCTCGCAAAGTGGCTCCACAAGCCCAATATAAGCGTCAACTCCGTTTAAGGCGAGTTCAATTTGCTGGATTACAACTTGCTGTATGTACTTTGGTGCTGGTGGGCCCTTCAGATCGTCTCTACATGCTAACACTCTCATCAATGCGTTGTGTCGCAGTCTCTGGCGAAATTTAAGCGATTGTTGGCGTACGACAGCTAACGTATTCGCAAATGCAGTTGCAATTTGCCGCAAGAAATCGACTAGGCCGATCTCTGGCTGATTTTCACATGCAAGACGTCCGTACTTTTCCAGGTTCTGGATTGATAGCACACCACTGGTACCGAGAGGAACGCAAATAAACGGCCACTTTAGCCTCGCTGGATCTGCAGCAAAAATTCGAAGATGACGGAAGTAATTCCCGCTTTCCAACGGTATGTCTACTGGCGTACTCTGTGCTTCAACTGCGTTCTCACGCGTGACCACGATTGGCACTTGGCTTTCGAGCACCTGAAAGCTCACGCCATATCCCTTTCGTAAATGCTTGCTCTTCATAACGCTAGTTCTTGACGCACTCGTAAACCTCAGAAGATTGAGTGACGGCTCTAGAAGTGCGAAATACGTGGTTGGTCCATTTAGAATGCCTTCAATAGCGATGATTGCTGTTTGCTGGAGCGAAATTAATCCTTCCAGTCTTAGCTCCTGATCTGGCGCGAGAATATGCGAGACTTTGGTCACGTTCGCTAATTGGACAGCAGAAATTTGTTCCAAATCAAGAATAGCGAGCGATTCATCGAGCGTTTGCTCACAGGTACGGCGAAAGGCTTCGAGAGCGCTGACCCGAGCTCGAGAGCGCTCAACACAACGGTACAAATCGTCCACAAGTTTTGAGACACAATCTGCAACGCGCTGGAGGTAATTTTGCTCACAATTTGCGTGGAACTGCGGTAAATTCGTTGCCGTGATATATACGCTGGATGACTTTCCTTCGAGTGATGGAACGGGAGCGTACAAGTAAGTCTTGCTGGCGAGAAACATCATGAGCGCGTGACTAGTGTATTTCTCATTGGACATGCGCTTTGAGAGCGAGATCGTGCCGTTTTGATGTCTCGGAGATTTCGAATGGGCAACTGAAAGTTGTTGCTCTTCTAGGCTTGATAGTGTCAGCGTAAAATATTTCCGCTTTGTTTGGCTTTCAATGCGTCTCTTTTGATCGGACGGCTTCAAATCATTCAATGAAATTTCTTCAGTCGCCCTTTGCTCTTGCTCGTCGTCTTGCACACTCTGAAGAACTGATCGCATCAGCTCAGTAGCATTCTGCTCTCCAATACTGAAGTGCGCACCGATTGTATCAGCCAGGAGTTCGTTAAAACGAAACTGCAACGGCAAAATCATTTCTGTCAATTCAGAATGTTCGTTCACACGCTCAGCTTCCGAAAGATCGTACAACAGCGTTGTTTGCCCTCGAGCAAAATCCACTTCGACCACTCGAACTTTCCAGGCCCCGACCATAACGTCTTTTAGAAGGCGGCAGCCATGAAAGAAGATTTGTTGCGGTGATCGAATTGGATTAAGGCCAATTGATTGAAGCTGATACAGAGCGAATGAACGACGCTTGAAATAGATTGCGCTTGCTAGGACCTTGGCAAGTGACGTCAAATAGTCAACAACGCCGGATTCGGGATGCTCCTCGTCATTCCGCGCTTTTGGCACGTTCACGAAGCGGTTTACGGTCAAGACACCCACAGCGCAATCTTCATGCATTAATGGAACGAACACAAATGGAAACTCTTCACTCTCAATCTCGTTGCCCTCGTGGCGGCCACTTTCAAAATGTCGCAGTCGTTGCCGTAAGGTGGATTCTTTGCCGACTACAAGCGGAACTTTTGCATCGAGACAACTGTACGAGAGCCCTTGACCGCGGATTAATATATTGCCGAATAAGCTTGACCCATTCGCAGTAAACGTATAGCGCAACTGAGTGCCGTCAGGCTGGAGCTCAGAAATCTGCAGTTGCACGCCAGGCAAATTTTCAGTAATCTCGTAGAATACGTTCGAGACGATGCCGTCAAGTCCTCGGAGCGCTTCCGCTGATGGGGCGATACCTAGAGAGTTGTACGTCTTTGTTGTCCGCTTTGTTGAATTCTGCCTGTATAAAGCTCGTGATTCGCGACCTCGTACTGAAAGTAGACTCTTCTCGGTGATTTGCACAGCTCGCATCAGAAACGCGTTTACGGAATATGGAATCTTGTAGTTACTTTCAAAATCCACCACCAGCACGTATTGGATCTCATCAGGTCGCTTGGGATCGTTCACAATCAAAGCGACTCCGTTGGGTTCGGCAACAGCTATCACAGACGTTGGTGAATTATTTTTCGTGTGCTTCTCTATGATTTCAATCAGATTGCGAAGTTGAAAATGCTTGGAATTCATTCGGCGGATTGGTAATAGCTGACGTAATTTGGCCCACGGAAGCACATCGAAAGAACGGTTTGCCCACGAAATATGATAGCTTGCTTGTTCGCACAGAACGCTATTTCCAATACCTTTTACGCCTTGCATTGCACCAGCTGAAGGCAGCGCTTTAAACGAGATTTTGCCGATACTTCCTTGCATAAGGCGTCCGTGTGCATCTGGGTTTTCTTTGTATAGCACAAGGCGCTTAATTTGCCGATCACTCCAATTCAGGAACGGCAGAAGTCGATCGTCTGGCACTTGAGTGGATGCGACTGTATCTATCGCCTTTTCAGTGGTATCTATTTTCCACAATGCGACACGATCAACGTTAATTAACGACAGTGCAATGCCGCGCAGTAGAATGTCGTACACATCGTAAGCTGTGCACGCCTGGTCCCGCGTCACATTTGCCATGGCTCGGTGCCAATGCACAGCACGAAACCCGTCAATAAAGACACCAGAGATTGATGCTACCTGCTGCACAAAGTCCATTGCCGCTGGATCGTGAATAAAATACCGCGGGGGTGAAGCGAGATGAACCATTTTGCCTTGCTGCAAGGCGTGAATGAGTTCTAGGAGTTTCTTGCGAGTGGACACCTTGAATTTGTGGAATACAGGCTTGTGGTTCAGATCGTTCTCAGTCAATGCGAGAAACTGTTGGCCATTCATCTGGTGGCGCTTCAATTCTATTGCAGCCTCTTTGAGCTTCATTCGCGTAAGAAATGCACTCAACGCTTCGGGATTCATCGACTCAGGTCGCATTTTCAGAGCATTACGGCAGGAATCAAGAGCTAGCACGCCGATTGCCACTTGTCCTGAATAACTGAGTAGTGGGTAACACGCAAACGGACCCGTCACAGCTTGAGGAGAAAATGCGTGCACTTCGTCCGCAACACAGTTTAGGATATCGTCAATAATCACAGGTCGCATCAAGTCCAAGGCCAGCAAGCTCGCTGGTCGTTGCTGTTGCTGGATCGCTTCTGTCTGGTTGCTATCTCGCAGAGGCAACTTAGGACAAGCAAGATATTGATTCAGCATATTGCTTCGCTTTGAACACGCGGCATACCGCAATAAGGGCGTCAGAGAGGCCGCCGGCGGACTCGGAAGCTGTTCATACATGGCCAGGTAGATGTCCGACTCGTGCAAACACTCTTCAACGGAGTTGACAATCTTGCGCTGTATCTGCGTCAGAGTCGGGAGACTACCAGGAGTCGAACGTGTGTAGAGCCAAGAAGGAACTGCTACAGGCTCAGCTTGCTCCAGCATCTCCAGATCTCGTGAGAGCTGATGAAAATAATTGCCTAGACGCTCCAGCGTTCGCTCAAAAGTCATTTGAGTCGTGAGTGCGCGCTCAACGCCCAGTGAATATAGGGTCGATACGAGGGTCTTGCTGCCTTGCTGTGCCACAGGCGACGCTTGCAATTGCGTAACCAGATACGCGCTTCGAGTTCTGCGCGCGTTGCGAATCTCATCATGATGCTCTTCGTCGTCGGCATCTCGAAATACATCGCGGTAAAAGTGATGGCGCAGATGTTCAGGGATGAATTCGTACTGCTCCATGAGGTTGTTGCTCGGATCGTGTTCGGCCATCAGAGATCTCGCTGCACTGCGACGGGTCAGTGACTGGAACCTGAACGGACGCACAAGAGATTGGGGTCTTTCTGTGATGGCCAAGCGACGACGTTTGTATGGTATGCACATTACTCAAGAGACTACTCACCACAGATCTACCAGCCACAGAGCTATTGCTCGTGCCACCTCAGCCAACGTGTGGCGCCTGCATGACGTCTATCTTACACAGTCGTACGCAGCCCAGAATCTGTTCAGGTAACTCGTCGTCGTCCTGGCCTTCGAGCACGAGACCAAAGTCAACAATCATCTTGCAGATATGGTCCGAGACGCTCACAAGGCCCTTGCGAGCAACATAGTTGAAGGTATGCGCGTCCACGTCGATCTCAAAATACCTATCGCCTTGGTAGAATCGGTGCTGAGGGCGCGTGAGAATCGGCTGGCCGTTGTAGGTCTCCAACAGGTGGCGCTCCGTACGACCAAGTTGGTCCTGTTCTTTCGGGTTAACGACAACTCCGATGGCTTTGAAGCGATCGCGCTGAACCAGCAAGAACGTGAGCAACAGCACAAAGACAACTGCCAGCAGGAACTTATACCACTCCAGGATCGTCCTGTAGGAATCGCTTGAGTAACCGGACAGCCTGGCTGGCTGGCTGAGACGAATTAAGCTGCTCGCGAATCGCGGGCGGGATGGCGAGGTATGTGACGCAGTTGATGCCGACTCCATCGACAACTTTCTCACCCCAGAGTGGATTTGGAGGCTGGTAGCTGGGGACTTGAAAGTTCACTATGAATAGATCCAATGGCGAACTGGGTGTGGCATACAATGAATAAACACAGTGAAGGAAGCCAGCCAATAGAAACACGTACTCAGCAGGCTTCAATGAGCTAAGGTCGACAATGCTTCCGACATTGTCGATCTTCCCGTCTGACTGGATAAGCGTAGAAAAGGGATACACGTTAGCGTTCCAAACAATAAAGAGAACAGTTATAATCGAATCGTACGCGAAACACATCAATGGCGACCAAGTTCAGAAGAGCCTCTGTCGAAGCAGCCTTTCGCTTGTTCTTCCTGTAATTGGGTCCTACACATCAAACTGAGCATCAACAGTTCTCTCGAGACAACATGCAGCCATTGACATAGTACCTTGGCGAACGTTAAATCGAGTCGCGCACACTTGGCTCCAATGGTTTGGAACAGCCACTTCCGGAGTACACATCGCAACGGAAGCTCCAGCACGAGCTCTTATACCTGTGACAGCATACGAGAGCGCATGCAATCAGACTCCGATCGCAACCAGCTCACTTGAAGTCGCACATACCGTTGATCTTTCCAGTAATCGGTGGAATGCTCGACGTACGTCGAAGAAGAGCAGTTTTCGGTAATTCACTTTGGCTCTGGAGACCGGTTTGATTTGCATTTGAAGGACTCGCGAACGCGCTGGAGGCTCTCAACAGAGTCGGGGGCAGCGGAAGAACGCCGTCCTTGTCCGTCTCTCGGAACCAGAGCAGCCACACGAACGCGACGTTGAGCAGCAGGATGCAGGCATACACAACCTCCAGACTACCAAATCGAACGATGACTGACATTGATAGCACACTCTGGCGTTAGTATCACATAGCAAAAACAGAGCTGCCACTTTCAAGCATCGCTTACCGACGATTGGATTCGCCATGATCAGTGCGACTGTCCCGTACCGAGTCCAGGAGCGAACCTGGGAGCAACAACGTGAGCATGTCAGCTGTGTAATTGCGCATCAAATGGCGTCACTTTACCTCCATGTTGGCCAAATTGGCAGCAGCGACAGCATTGTTATTAACGTCGACGCGCAGACTCGACGGTCTCCTTAAGACGCCCTTGACATGCCTACTTCCAGATCCCTTAGCACGCAGTTTGCGGTCTGGCCGAGGAGATGACGACGCCGACGACGGCGATGAGGACGACGAGGCGGAGTACACAGTCGGAGACAGAGGGGTCGCCACAAAGGGCTCTTCAAGTGACCGCGTTCCAGCAGCAACACTAGCCACAGTGTCATTGCCAGAGGGCATATCAGCAGCATCACCACTGCTATGTTGCTCTGGTGGACTCATGACGCTGGCGATCGCACTGGTCCACTCCTTGAAGTCCTGGTTCGTGTCTGCGCAAAGGCGAAGCTGCAGTCTTTTTGTGGCATCGGACACTGTAAAACAGAAGGGCGCCGGGACGCCGTGCGATAGCCCTCCGCCCTGAATCACCAGCGACACACCGGGCGCACCCTTGAGCTGCATCGATCCATGCGCGTCCTGGCGCAGTGGCACGGCTTCGGGCTGCGAGGCGTGGCGAAAATACGTGAGCACGCCCGTGTCGTAGTGCAGCACGACCCAGCGCTGGTTCCAGCGGCGGCGCTTCCACTTGCCCGAGCTTTGCTTCAGCAGGTAGCCGCACTTGAGGCGCGGCGGCCCACCTGCAGCCGCGGGTGGTGCCACTGGCGGTGCCGCGGCCATCGTCGCGTTGGCCCGTTGCGGCATCTTGGTCCAAATGAGCTGCTCCGAAACGAACTGGCCTGACTAGCGACAGAGTCTGGTCACAACGTGGCAAACACCCGATCGGGAATGAGAGGGTATGTGCACAGAAAACGGCCATCCAGAAAATCTTATTTGGAAGCAAGACGGGCTGACTAGCCTCATGGTCTGAACTCCTCATCACTTGGAGAGCTTGGGGAACGCCACGAAGGACTTAGCGTTGTCGACGCTTGCGCCCAACACAGGCTCGTGATCCTGGCACAGCATTGTGGCCTGCGCAAAGCCGCGCTTTGAAGCTGGTACAGAAAGATGGTCCAGGATCTTGGCGGCGGCCTGGGGGACGACCGGCTGCAGCAGAATGGCTGGCCAGAGACATGAGCAGGTCAGAAACAGTCCCGATGCAACGAGACCGCAGGACGTACCGCTCATGCGAACAGCGTCGACAGTAACGAAGAGCACCAAATTGAGTCGGTCTTGGGCCTGCTGAATCTCCGGAGACGAGGTGTCGGCGGCCGTTCGAAACGTCTTGGCCAGCACCCACGGCTCGTTTGTGGTAAAGTAGCTGACGCACGCAGATCGAGTCAGCAATCGCTACGAGGCAAGAGCCTTTGAACAGAACCTACCGATTCACTTCGTGCAGGAAGAACACGATCTCCTTCAGGCCGGCGTTGAACTACACACCAAAAACTGCCATTCAGCGCACTGAATCCCTCGAGACATGCTGGCTGTACGTACATCGGGCGTCTCGAACAGCATCGCAACCTTTGCACTGAGCGCTTGGCCGCGCACGATGAGCTCTTCGTCGTCCTGAGTGAACTCAAGCGGGCGCGTCGGTAGTTTTCCATCGGGCAGGAAGGCTTTGGCCGTACTCCGCGACACAAGGTTGCCCAGTGTATCGGCAAGTTCGCTATTGACGCGGTCTTCCAGCAGACTGACATTGAAATCCCCATCGTCATTTAGTACGCCCTCGCGCAGCAAGAAGTACCGCACGAAGTCAGCGCCGTACTTGGTCATGATCTCATTCGGATCGACCACGTTGCCCAGACTCTTGGACATCTTGACGCGGTCGACGGTCCAGTGCGCATGCGCTACGATGCGCTTGGGCAGCGGAAGCCCCGCAGCCATGAGGAAAGCTGGCCAGTAGATGGCGTGGAACTTGAGGATGTCCTTGCCCACGACGTGGTAGTCCGCGGGCCAAGTCTCCTGCACGTCGCCCGGGTACCCGGCGCAGGTCAGGTAGTTAGTCAGCGCGTCTAACCAGACGTACACGCAGTGGGACTCGTCGCCCGGCACGGGGATGGCCCATTGGATCTTCTCGCTCAAGCGCGAGACCGAAACATCACGGAGACCGGCCTGCACGGCCGCACGCACTTCGTTGCGTCGGCTCTTGGGCACGATCACGCCTGGCGAGTTGTCGAGCCACTCCAGCAGTCGATCCTGGAACGCGGACAAGCGGAACTTGTAGTTCTCCTCGCTCACTTTCTCCACCTTGTGTCCAGTCTCGCGCGAGACCTTGACCATCGCGCCTGTGACCGGGTCCTGCACGTCCTGCACCTGCGTGTCCGTGAGGAACGACTCCTCCGACTTGCAATACCAGGCCTCGTGCTCGCCCAGATAGATATGACCGTTGCGCTGGATGGTCGTCCAAAACTTGTGCACGGCCTGCTTGTGGTCCTCGTCGCTCGTGCGGATGAACCGCGAGGGCGCGACCTCTGCCTGGTCGAAGACCTGCTTGAACCGCGATGACACGCTGTCGCAGAACGCCTTGTAGTCTGTCGTCTTGCCCAACGTCTCGGCTGCCTCTTGCACCTTGAGTCCATGCTCGTCTGTTCCTGTAGTGAACATCACGCTGTGGCCCTTGATCGTGAACCAGCGCGCCATGGCGTCGGCCAGCACGGTCGAATGCACATGGCCAATGTGCGGTGCCGCATTCACGTAGAAGATAGGCGTGGTGATTAACATGTTCCTCTTACGTTGCTCCGCTCCAGATACCCCAGCAGCTGATGCGAATGCATGGCTACTGACAGAGATCCAGGGAGAGCGCGATAACAAAGGACGCGTCCTCAGCACCCCACGCAGTTGCACCATCTTTTGTATGTCATGGCATTATCACGCTCCCTCGGTGCAGTGACATCGACGGACCACAGGACGAACAGTAGTAACCATCTGAACTGTATTAGTATTACCTGGATATAACATTACTACTTCGAAGTACAAGTAATAGTAGTACTGTATCTCTCTCACGCAATCCTGAATCGGTGTACAGTAATACATAACCACAATCGACCACCGACCAGAGCAGCAGCAAGCGACGCCGGCTGTGGATTAACAAGAGACAGCAGCGCATTAGAGATGGTGGACTGAAGCGAAGAAAGACAGTACGGCGAGCAACATAAAGCAAAGCGAGGGACTCTGGCAACGGAAGAAGCACGAGCAACTTGATAGCGACAGAAGCAAAAAGGGCGAGCACTACCTACTTTGAAACGAGCGGCTAGAAGGCCACGCAAGGGGAGAACCAAGCGGATGCCAGAAAATACAGTGAGGAGCGCCGCAGGTAGCGTTGTTAGCAGCTGCCTAGAAGGAGCGAGAACAGCGCGAAGCGCTCGGTTGAGAATTTACCACGAAGTGCGCGACACTCGTGAGTAACTACGAATGATTGAATTGTGTGTGTGTGAAATGGTGTTCTTGAGTGAGCCCTGGGACATGTATGGCCCAGACAAGTGAGGCGGACCGCGTCGAGCAGCTAGCCACGCTGCTTACCCAGTGTGTGTCGGGCGGATCGCAGGCCACCAGTCAGTCAACGTGCGATACGAGTGACGGCGAGCTCTTCGCGCTGAACTCAGGACTAGATAGATAGAGAGAAGGTCATATCAGTGGTCGCCTGACTGCCGTGTGGTGGCACACCGGCAGCCAGCGCCACAGACAACTGCGATGGCCATGGCGCCTACCGCCGAATTGACGGCCAGGACATGCAGCACTGAGGTGGTAGTAGGAGTCGATGCGCTCGGCGGACCCGGGGGGACTGTCATGTGTGCGTGTGGTTGGGGCGTGACTATATTCAAGAATCCTACACCCAACGACGGGCACCATCAAGCGTGGCCACTCCCGGTTCCCGGGAGTTTTACCCACACTTGCGCGACGACGAGTGGGAAGCCTTTCGTCTCATGGGCCAGATGTATGGCGGCACAGCCGTCGTCACCATGATGACCAATCTCAGTGAGGAAGAGCGTTCCACGTTTCGAGAGCTAAGGGACCCGACACCACGTATCGAGAATCCGAAGATCGCAGTCAGCCCTTCAAATGCGAAGTCGAGCTACTGCTCAGATGGCTAACAGAATTAGACATCGCGACTTCAGTGCGAACCATTATCGAGCCGACACTCCAAGTGCCCTTTGCGATGTCAGTGCTCGGTGGGCGAGCCCGGACATAGGTGTATGGACACAAGCTTTCGGACCCGTAATGCTTTGCGTCATACAAAGAGTTCAAGCACGACCTCCGTCTTGCTTTCTGGAGCCACCCAAGTCTCAGCTCAGAGCTCGAGCTGGGTTTCTTGTACTACGCCAAGGAAAGCAAGACATCCACTCATAAGTGCAGCGCGCACTATATATCGTGTCGAGTACTGTGACAGAACCGCTGTCACAAGAAACTCGAGTTGTCACTTTCATGACTGGGCTTAACGATGGCCAAATCAAGACGTCTCTCTTCCGAGAGTACCTACGTAAACTTGAGGATGCCATCGCTTTGGCTATTTAATAAGACTTCAGCTTGAATTCACATGCATCGCCGCCGCTTTGCGAGAAGAGATCGCCAAGTGGAACTCATGAACATGTCCTACGTCCAGTCGACGGCTCCGCGACCCACCAGTGTGCCACCGCTATCGTGAGCAAGGTGAATGCCATCATGAGTGTATGGCTCCGCGGCCGGCGCGACGAGATGATTCCACCCGCTCCGGGCTTCGTGTTCGTGGAGACGAACCAGCAGTAGGCGCGGGGTGCCCTACTGGCGAGAGCGCAGCATGTGAACACGTGTGCCACATGTCTGCAATCGCCCCTGGCATGAACCCCGCCTTTTTCCACTTCACGCAGAGTGGTAAACCTCTCATCACTCTGGATGGATGCACCCAGAAGCGCACCAGAGCCTCTATGTGCAATGCTTGACTAGGGTGCTTCGAACAACGTCGTTCGTGCTTAGACTCCAGAAGATTGCATTCAAGGGATTGCAATCTACTGATAGCAAGTTGACCGTGCGGTTTGCAACATGCACAATTGTGTCTGTAGCCAAACGAGTCGCAGGGATCCACTTCAGCTGTGAAGGTTTCGATAGCAAAAAAAACCTTCTCATCCTCGACCTCGATGCCAAGTTTGATGTCATCTTTAGGATGCCGTGGTTTGTGCGTTATGCACTTACACCGCCCCAAGAGGAGGTGTCCGAGTTCTCTCGCATGATGACCATAGGATCAAGCCAATATGCTCGAGTAGCAACAGTGTGTGATGACCCTGTGGGCTCCCCGGGAACAATTGATGCCGACACGAAGAAGCGTCGGCGAAGCAAAAAGAAGAATCCGCATGCAGATTCGCCCGCGTTCACACAGCCAGTCGCTGTGTGCCAGAGACAATCCGCACCGCCTGGAATGACCTGTGCGGATGCACCAAGACAGCGGTGTCCGCTTCCAGCTTGATGCTGTTAGCGTTGACGAAGACGATTGCTAGGATATCCCCGCGCCAGAGACGAAAGTCGACAGCCCAGCTCGTGACGAATGATCCGGGGCACCAGTCATGGAGACTGTGAGTGTCTTGATGCAGACAGAGGCCGGCCGCCCCCTTCAGCTCGAGTCACCTCCGAGTTCGGTCTTAGAGGTCTTCTCGCTCCCGTCAGAAGTCATACTCGGTTTCTTTGTGAACATCGTGATGAAGATATCGATCGAGTCTGCATCATCATGGCCACGGACGAAGCTGTATCCATTGAGACCACGCTGGAACATAGTGATCTCTTCTCCACAGAGATTGCTTCCGAGGTGGAGCAGACACGCAAAGAGCGCTCTTCGAGACTCGTCCTTCTACGACGTATTAAAAGAATACGCCGATATATTCCCTGAACAAGTTCCATGTGAACTCCCCACGGACAAAGGCCCGCAGCACGAGATCAACCTAGTGCCAGCCACGAATTGTGTGACGAGGCAATGGCCATTGCCGCGAGAGAGACCAAGTGGCGGCAATCGATGAGTTTTTTGTCGCTCGCCAAAAGCTAGACACGCTAGAGAGTCCACCTCGCCTCACAGCTGCTCAACCATCTGTGTCAAGAAAGCTACAGGTGGCTGGCGCATCTGCAAACAGTGATCAGGTGGAGCTCGGATAAGTGCTTTAAAGGATCCAACTACTCAGCTTGGAATGTTCGTGTCCAATCCCAGCTCGAAGCCCGTGGTCTGTGGGAAATCGTAACCTGAAACGAGCAACCTCCTCGTCCGGAATCACGGAGCTGGAACGATTTCTGGCAGCGTGAGTCTGAGGCAAGAGCTTTCGTTCTGGATACGCTAAGTGACACTCTGGTGACGAGCGTAGGAGGCAAGAACCGCGCATATCAAGTGTTCCAGTACCTTGAGTGCACCTACGAGGCGAAGAACTGGGGTAATCTCGTGGCACTCCGAGAAGAATTCGTGGAATTCGTGTCCCTCAAGTACCAGGACGGTCACGACATGACGGAGTACCTGGATAGACTGAAAACTCTCGCAGACAAGCTCTAGAGGCAGTCCAAGGCAGTGGATGAAAAAGAAAGAGTCTGTCAGCTGTTGAGCAATCTGCCGAACTCGTGGTTTCAATTCAAGAGCATGTACTTCACGCAAGACCATCCGCTGGCCTGGAGCTGTCATGGCCGAGTTCGCCCGTAGAAAGCAAACCCGGCGGAACTAGTCGTCCGAGTTCAGCGCTGCTATGGCTGCAGCCAATGATACGGCTCGGAAATGTACTTTACGTTTCTTAGCTGCGCATGAACCTTTGTCAGTCGTGCAAGCAGCCAAGGAAGGTACCAGGTTTGACTTTCACACGAGTCCTGGAGCAGTGATCATGCAGTCAAAACCTTTACGATGACGTGTCCTCCAAACGCAAGTCAACTATGTGCGCTCAGGACTACTTGGTCAACACCAGCGGCACTCTCAGTGTTTACTGATGTTTCTCTCGATCTACTACACCGGAGAAATGGCCATACAAGCAAGTCAGTGCTGCTGAAGATGCAAAAAGAGAACGATGTGCAAGAACTTAAGTTCACATCTGAAAAGGATAGACTGACGTGTGACACATGCGAGCTTGGCACAAAGAAACGCGCAATGTTCAAGCCAGCGCAACGTCAAAGCATGACGAAATGCCTCGACGCGATCCACAGCGATATTGCTGGGCCAGTGGAAACTCCAACACGCTCTGGTGCTCGCTACGTGCTATTATTCGTGAGCGGACACTCTCGGTAATCGACAATCTACCTGCTTCAAGAGCGATTGGAATTCTTTGACCGCTTCCTCGAGTTCAAAGCGAGGGCGAAGACCCACCACAATCGCGGCATCCAGCGATTTGTGAGCGACAATGGAGGTGAATATATGGACAATCAGTTCATTGAGTACTGCCATGCAGCAGGTATTCAGAAGGAAACAACAGTGCCCTACACTCCAGAACAGAATGGCATGGCAGAAGTGCGATTTCAAGTGTTATTCAACAAAATACGGGCTGCGCTCATCGAAAGTGGTGCTCCAAAGCAGCTCTGGGGCGAGGCAATGCACTCGATGGTGTGCACGTACAACAAGACACTGGCGGCCGGCACAGGAGCAACACAGTTCGAACGATGGAACTCGCACAAGCCCAACATACGTGAGTTACGCGTGTTAGGCTCACTGTGCTACGTGCGCCTTCCAAGGAAGATTAGAGCCAAGAAGGTAACTGCCAGCGGATCACGCCTGTCCAAGAAACGGAAGAAGCTCGACAAGGGATGTTCGGGGAATCTTTGTTGGCTATCCAGGTCATCAAAAAGTCTGGCATGTTCTGGAATGCAGTGCTAACACAATCATTACAAGCGTTCAGGTGACCTTCGACTAGTCAGACTCCGATGCAGCATTTGAAATAAAAAGGATCGAGTTTGCAAAACTGGCTGCATGCATCGAGACTACGTCGATTACTACTCTCGAACGGCCACAAGGACTGTCGATTTTCTGTTCTACGGTCAACTACCAGCAAAAGAAAAGCCGACGGCAAATGACGTGGTGCTGGTGCTGTTGGATGACCTTATATCCGGTTTTAACATGAACTCGGTGAACATCGCAGTCGCCATGTCAGTCATGAAAGCTTATGCTCCTGCAGCTGCACCGCGGATAGGCACGTTGACCAGCCCATAAGTGTTTACCAGCTACCGGTACAATCCGATTCTGCGAGTAGCTCGAGCGCAAAGCAAGCGGAGGCACTCGTTGCTCTCGAGAACATTAACTGCAAGCAGAATTTGGCCGCAGCCGCTGTGCTAGCATGGGCTGTGACCCGCTGTCATTCAATGAAGCGATGAAAGGACCGAATGCAAAAGAGTGGCAAGCAGCTGTCCAAAGCGAAGGCTAGGCGCTCCATGAGAATAAAACGTGGAGACTTAAGCCTCGGTCCACTGCCGCAAGGAAGAAATTTCTGCCGTGCAAGTGGGTGTTCCAGACCAAATACGGTGGAGGTGGCTCCATTGCACGCCACAAAGCGCGCCTAGTTGTCCTGGGTTGCAGACAAGAAAAGGACGAAGACTACGATGCAGTCTTTGCACCAGTGGTGCGATTCGAATTGCTACGCGTACTACTTGCGATTGTATGCATTGAAGACTTAGAATGCGAACAAAAGGATATTGAGACCGCATTTCTCAACGGCATTCTCGATGATGAAGTGAACATGCAGCAGCCTCAAGGACTCGAAGTAAAAGGAATGGAAGCATTTGTTTGTTTGCTCCTCAAAAGTCTCTACGGCCTCGAGCAGGCTCCACGAGCCTGACACAAGGCGCTGACCGATTTCCTGGTCACCATTGGTTACGAGCCACTGCAATGTGAGGCATGCATTTACATCAAGCGCAACAGCAACTTCAACGAGATTGTAGCCATCTACGTTGACGACCTCGTGCTAGTGCGAAGCTTCCTGAAACTCTCGAGCAAATGAAATTGAACGTTTCGAGAGCGTTCAAGTCGAAGACGCTCGGACCGCTGAACCTCATTGTGGGCACAATTCAAAGAGACAGAAAGCAGCGAAAGCTGTGGGTCGGTCAGCGCCTCAACACTGAAAGGATCATTGAGAAGTTCAATCTCAGTCACGCCCATCCGACCAATGTACCGTCAGTAGCAGGCAGTAAATTACGTCGACCAGAAGACAATCCCAGCGGTGACGTGATGGCTAAGATGGCGGCCAAGCCTTTCCGTCAAGCAGTCGGCAGCCTCATGTACATCATGATCGGCACCCGCCCCGACTTAGCGTGCAGCATTCAGGATGTGAGTCGTTTTCTAAATGCCTACGGCAAACCGCATTGGCAAGCCGTCAAGCACATTATCCAGTATGTAAATGAAAAGAAAGAATTTCGAGCTGGAGTTGATGGGGCTGCCTTATTCCTGACGGCCTAGACTGACTCGGACTACGCCGCCGATGAAGACGAGTGGAAGTCCGTCTCGAGCTACCTGACCGAGATTAAGAACTGTGCTGTAACATGGAGCAGCAGAAAGCAGAGAATCGTGGCGCAGTCAACAGCGGAAGCCGAGTACATATCTCTGGCCCACTGTTCACGAGAAGTTCTGTTCCTACGTCAACTACTGAAGGAGCTCGACTACGAGCAACAGTCCACCACGATCGTGGAGGAAAATCAAGCCTGCATCGCAATAGCAGATAATCCGACGCAGCACTCTCGAACCAAGCACATCGACGTGCGATACCATTTCGTTCGAGAGCACGTCCGCGTCCTAGATCTTGCTCTGCAGTATGTGGAATCAAAAGAAAACGCAGCGGATATTTTTACAAAGGCTCTGGCGCGTGACCAGTTTGAATACTTAAGGGACAAGCTTGGTGTAGTATCGACGGCCGAGAGCGCAGACTCCGGGGGAGTCGTTGACCGCCAAGCAGTCAAGCAAAGGAGCGAGCACGGCACACGGTAGTCCGTGCACGTGCTCGTCACAAGATAACAAAGGAAAAAAAGGTGGACCGGACGCGGCAAGCGGATTGTTACTGCGGCGCGTCCGAAAGGGTCGAGGGGCAAACGGAAAGTCACTACAGCCCTCGACACTGTTTGGTCTTGGCCAGGCACGGCTTCCTTGCGAAGGAAGAAGGTGATCGGGCGCGGCAAACGGAATGTCACTGCTGCGCGCCCGAGAGTGAGTGACCGAGGGGCAAACAGCAAGTCACTGCCCCCTCGGCACCATCCTGACCCTAGCCAGGCACGGCGTCGAGCTCCTAAGGGCAGAACGGATTCGCAGGGCCTAACATGGATGCAGTCCTAACCTACTTAAAGTGTGTGGTTGCTATAGGCATCATTCTCGCTCACACAGGCCGACGGATTGCACGCTGCGGGGGCTGGTCTATGACCAGAGCCGTAGTTCGCGAGGTTATTTAGTCCAGGGTTACTCTCACGAGTAACCCAAGGTTTTTCCTCTGGTAACCATAGAACTCTTGAGAGAACGACAAAACAACTCACAGTCAAAACCCATCTACTGCACTCCCGGAATACCCCATAAAACCTATATTTTTATAAAATCAGAACTATAAAGTACTGGATGATGAAACTTCGTCCATTTGAAGTCTATCTCAGGGAGCGGCAAACTCTTCACAGCTAATTTCCTCCCAAAAATACGAGGCAAAGCGCTGCCAAAATTAACACCCAAATATCCACTAAAAACCGAACAGAGGTAGTAGTTGTTTTCACTTTCCATGACTTCTCCAATTCTATTTAAGATCTCCATAGAGCGTTTAAACGTGTATCTGCATACAAAAAGAGATCTACGAGGCTTTAAAACTCCTCTCACAAGCTTAAAGCATGCAAAACGTGGCGAAGAGCGCGAACAGTGAGGCCGCAAGACTAGACGTTAGCGACACAGCGCTGCTGGCACCTGTGATGTCGGACAAAGCGCTGCCACTGTCGTTGTCGCCGCCGCTTGTCTTGGACTTGGACTTAGACTTGGATGACGAGCTCGAGGTCGAGGGAAGACTAAGAGTCGGAAACTTGTAGTTCGAGGGCGCCACGACACAGTCCGAGGACGTGGCGTTGCACTTCTCACAAATTTGTGCGTAGAGCGTACGCTGGCAACCGAAGGTGGCTGAGGCACACTCCGGGTTGTTCTCGTAGCACGGTGGGTTCTCGCTCACGAGCTCCGCGATCGTAGGCAGCGCCTTCATGTTCGAGCTGGACTCGGCCACGAGCTTGTTGTACAGCTCGACCATGTACGTGGAGCGGTTCGAGTTAGCCGCCGAGTCGCCGGGGCTGTCCCAGAAAGAGATGCTCGTGATGTCCGAGAAGCCCGAGCCGGTGTTGGTGGCGCTAAACTCGACACCACCGTCGTTGCAGAACTCGGTATAGTTGGTGTACTTGTTGCCAGACGAGTCAGTCATGCTCGTGATGCCCACGAGGTCGTCCAGGTTGATGTACCCTAGGATCTCGAACGAGAACGAGCAGTTCTCGCCATCAGGCTTCTTGCCCAGTGCGCATAGACCGCCCGGGTACTCCTCACGACAAGTTTCGTTCTTGTCGGCACGCAGCGCCATGACGCAGCTGTTAGGGTACGAGAACCAGTAGTTGCTCGGGTATGGCGCGCGAGGGTCCGAGGACATCTCGTTGGATCCCACGCACGGGCCCAAGTCGAGCGCGTCCTCGTAGCCATTGACCTGCTTGCAGGCCTCTGGGATGTCTGAGCCTTCATCAGTGCACTTGGCACTGTCCATGGCCAGGTACGGGCAGTACTCGAGCGTGGAAGAGTTGGAGCCATAGTACGCCACCGAGTACTTGGGCTGCACGATCGTCATCTCGTAGAAGACTACATACTGCATGCTGTTCTTGCGCACGCACTCGGTAGACTGCTCCTTGACGTTGATACCCTCAGCCTGCACGTACATGAGCGCGCCTTCGACCGCGGCCGTGTTGACAGAGTCCAGCACAGAGGTGTGCATAGACTCTGAGTCCGAGCCGAACTTGGACAGCCACAAACCAGTGGCTGGATCCATGACAGGGGCGTCACCCTGCACGCGGGCTTGCACGCTCTTGACAGCCGTGAACTTCCAGTCCGAAGCCGAGACCGACTTGGCCGAGGACGACGACGCCGTGGTTGAGGCTAAGGAGGAAGAGGAGGCGGCGTGTACCGTACCAGCCGAGTCTGAGGACGCCGATGACGTGGTAGAGGTCGTAGACATCTCTCTGCTGAAAACCTTGACAGTCAGGTGGCCAGCGGCCTCAGCCTGGACGACGGCAGGCGAGACCAGAAGAGCGGAAACGGCCAGCAGCAGAGAGATCTGGCGCAGCATTGGGTAAGAGATGGAGATTACTTGTGAGCTTTGTTGCAGGTCCCGAAGTGAACCAGTGCGAATCGCCTTCGAGTTGCCGCCTCGCTCGGCCCATCCCACTCATTTGTGATTGGCTACAGAACTGTATCTGATTTTTTCACCGAAATTGCCACCGAAACGACGTTTTAAGGTCGGATTTGATTGCATTTTTAAAGGATTACCAGAACAGGGTGGATTAGGCTCCTAAAATCAGGCAGTGACTTTTTTTTGAACGTTAGTAATTCTACTGCTACTTAAGTTCCAGTAATCACGATTGCGCGTCCATAACGTCTCATTGGAACACACAACATTTGCCATTTCCTTGACAGAATGACTCCATCATCCCGAATCCGCTTAAAATTAGCCAGTTTTGATGCAATAGAATACAAAATTGCTTGAATGCCGTATGGCAATACCAAGTTCTGGACCAATTGCTTGGTTTTTCATAACGACCGCATAGAATTATATTGTAGGTGATGGCGAAGTTGCGTATGACGCCTGTTGCAGCGAGCGAACGTGATTACCACCGGTTCATATTACGACCAACTAATATCCTATATCAATACAAATTAATGTACTGATATAGCAAATAAATATATCGTAATCTGAGCCAGATGTAATCACATTAATGTGATTACAATTGTATGTGCTTACCGTATAATCGTAGTCCTAGGGGACATTCAACCTACACGACATATGAGGCCCTCCGAAACACAAGTATCCTTCAAGGTTTTTCGTAATAGACCTTTAAAGTTGGTGGACCCGAATGGTCTCGGATTATCCCGTTTCGAGAAAAAAGCCAAAAGGGAAAAAAGTCTTTCAGATGAGCGACGAGAGCGACGACGAATGGTTGTCTGAAGCGGCCTCCGACCTGACAAGCAGCGACGATGATGAGCAGCCGGTGGATGGCGAAGAGGCACAAGGCGCTGACATACCAGGGACTGATCCAGGAAGCGACTGTGAAAGGTTCCTTGCTCTGCTTGAGTCGGCCAACGTCCCGGTGATCGTGCGTCATGAGTGCTATGCAAAGCTATGCTTGCAAGGAAAAGAAGATGAGCTACGGCGGCTTATGCAGTCCCTCGGCGCCATGTCGAAAAGCGAGAAGAGGGTCTAACTATATTGCTCTATCCGTATCTGCCATGGTTAAGGGCAATGACGAAGAGGCTAAGGAAGAAGTTGACGAAGTGCCAAGGAACAGAAGATCTTGCTTCCCGTATTATCTGCCGTTCGTTGGTGAAGCCTGCCGCGCTGCTTTTATGCTTGCGTATAGCGTATCCCATCGGACTCTCAATATTTATCGGAAGCACGTCCACGAAGGCAGCCTGGCCGCTGATCCGCATGGAAACACCAATAACCAGCACGCGCAAGTACTGAATGAAGATCTCTTGGTGCATTGGTTCAAGTCTTATGGAGCGGATATCGGTGATGTCGTGCCTCTACGTGTTCGTCGGCGCCAAAGAGAAGGCGGACGCGTTCAGCACTACTACACGTTCGAAAACTAAACGCTCCTGCCTTCAAGCTTTACGTGGGAGACATTGAGAAACGAGTTCACCACGTTTGCAGCAGATAACGGAATTGAAGCGCCTTTGCCATCTCTGACGTCATTCATTCGTATCCTTATTCGGCGGTGTCCAGATACCCGAATCGAAGCCAAGAAAGGAAGTTTGTGACCTGTGTGCAATTTACACGACCAAGCTGAGCTCGTCGCCGATGACTGCTGACTCCGAGGTGTTCGGAGAGCATATCAATACTGCCAAAGCTATGAGGTAAGTGCTTTGGATACTTTTGAAAAACTTGGCAAATTATGCAGATATGGATACTAATGAAGTAACTTGTAAATTTTGCGGATACTTTTGTTTGAATTATAGTCTCGAACACAAAATTGACAAGGCTACAGCTGGCCCCAATAACGTTGTTTTCACTATCGACTACGCCCAGAACTTTACGTTGCCGACTGTGCCTGACACTCCATCTGGATGGTACTTCCTGTCACTCGTATCCGTCTCCCTCTTTGGTATATATTGTGCAAACGACCGCCTCAACTACAATTTTTGTACTGCGAAAGACTTGGCGGAAAAGGACCGAACGAGGTTACCTCTATGCTACACGTGATGTTTGATCTGCAAGGTATTTTTGATGGATCTGTTGAAGCTGGGGGTAAGAGCACGCAAGAAGCATCAGCCAAGGGCCGTCGCGTTACTGTTTGGGCCGATAATTGCGGTGGCAGAACAAAAATTCGTTTATCGTATGGTATTCGGTTATGCTCGTGAAGATGGGTATTGTAGAAGAGGCATCGCTCAAGTTCTTCGAGCGCTGGCACACGAAAAATGATTGCGATCGCGCCTTTGGCACTGCGAAAAAGAAAACGGAAACGAGTGAGAGCTATAACATGGAGGAACTAGTCAGCGCCGTGGACACGTCGTCAACGACAACAGAAACAATCAATCTGGAGGAAGAGGATCGACCGTTCAGAGATTGGAAAGCTTGCCTCTTTCCATTCTTTCGCAAAGTAACTGGGTTGCAGTCGTATCAGCTTTTCAGAGCCAGCAAAAAGAAGTCAGGGTGAGTAGAATGCAAGAGGACACCAAATTCAGTTCCAACGTGGATCGACCTGAACAAAAGAGGCGCAACAAAACCCGAAGACGAATTCGTGACGCTCATGAGCAAAATTGGCCGAGTTTCAGCCCCTTGCCGAATCCTGAGAAGATCAATGACATTTCTGCCACGGTGCCGGACCAGACTCCGATTCCACGATGAAAGGATGTCATCATTGATGGCATGAGCGGCAGCACCATCTTTAATGCTGTTGATCTAAGAAATGGTTTCTACTAGATCTTGATGCCTGAACGCAACATGCCTGTGACAGACGTCAGGACCCCCCGCGGCATGCTGTGGGAATGGCTCGCCATGCCACAAGGCCTGATGAATGCTCCGGCTACCAATAACAGATGTGTCACACCTGCCCCATTCGGTTCGAAAATTCGCACCAAGTTATTTCGATGATGCATTAGTTTACAGTCGTGCCCAAGATGGCAAGACAGACATCAAAATGCACCGGATCCATCTTGATCAGGTCCTGTCGCTGGAGGTAGTCCAAACACGCAATCTATGGAGACGGACTTCCAGTAGTCGACAAGCAGTGGCAGGTCTCAGAGGCTCTCACATACTTGCGGACCCACTTGTACTGGTTGGCCAGTAGAAATCCCTCGTGAGACAAACAAAAGTCTTCTCGCTGCCGCGGTGACCAAAAATAGCTAGTCATGGTACTCAAAGATGATCTGGAACTTAAAATCCTGATCATTGGGAGCGACGAAGCGAAGTGTGTCGTCATTGTCTGTGCGATACATCAAGACGCCATCACGCACTGTGTATAGGTGACTGCTTGCTCGAAGATCGAGCCAGCCTTGCCTTTGCTGTCTCCGAGGGATCGTTTAGATACACGAACAAGGCTCTGATGTCATCGTTCGAGATGTATGGGAGTTTGATATCCTCAACCAAAGTCGTTGTGGGTGAAAAGCGTCGTGAAATGGACGCTGCGTTGAGTGCCGCGGAGCTGTATTCGAGGTCTGGCCACCGCGAAGCGCGTCGGCAACAACATTGAGCCGTCCTGATTTATACTCAATCCGGTGTTATATTCGGCAAAGAATGGTAGCCATCGGGCCAGTCGTTGCGAAATGTGGTGATTCACCGCAGTACGTGTAGAAGTATAAATCACGAAGGAACGATCGATCAAAAGGCAAGTCCGGAACTTCTCCAACGCGAATTTCTTAGCAAGCAATTCTTGTCATGGACAGGGTAGTTACACTCCACCGCCTTTCAGCTGGCGAGATTGATAACAAATCACCCTCTCATGATCCTCGACAGCCAATGGCAAAGTCGTTCGCGTCGCAGACGAAGTGGAATGGACGCTCGTGATCCGCAATTGCGAGCGTTGGAGGCTCCGTTAGACTGAGCTTGATTGCGTCAAAGTTGGTCCGACAAGCGCCCGACCATTTCCAAGCAGCGTTTTACTTCTGAAGCCGGGATTGTGGCCGACATAGGCCGACATATTACGCGAGTAGTTATGCGGGTATATGGCGAGGTCAAGGAAGTTGCGAAGGTCCTCCACTGAATTGGGTACAAGCCAATCCACAATCACCTTGATCTTTTGAGAATCGGTGCGGACGCCGTCTTTACCGACGAAGCTGCCTTGTACAGGGATGTCTGGGGCTCCGATAATGCATTTCGTCAGATTTGCATATTGATACACGTAAACGTACGGGTATCCTAGTCTTCGTGGACCGCTTCAGAGATGGTTCATGTAGCTGCTGTACCCTCATCGATCACAGCCGAAGGATCTGCGCGCGTCTTTATTGACTCTGCAGCACCCGGTATCGCAGCTCGACGAAGAAATCACAACTCAATCAGTAGGCATGATGACCGTGCGCTCACCAATGCTCGTCGACTGCGTGCCGATGCGCTGCGTCCGCTGCCGATAGTCCATCAGCGCTATCGTTGTCTCCGGCTTGGCCTTGGGCTTCTCCTCGAGCGGCTTCGGCGATGTGGGCGCAGAGATACACGACTTTGCTTTCCTCGAGCTTGGTGTCGATCGCCCTGGCCGCGCTCGACTTGCTCGCACCTTTGGTCCGCGCTTCGTGCTTGGCCTTCGGCGGAGTATTTTCGTCGTAATCCACGAGGTCGTCGAGCGCCACCGAAAGCCGCTGGCTGTCTGTGTCCTGACTCAGCACAACGTCCACAAGCGTGTCCATTGCGCCGAAATCGGCTTCGCGATCAATGGTCTGGGCGCCTTCAATCTCACAAAGTACTGGTTGTGCGGCCGATGCCCTCGAAGAAATAGCCGAGCAGCTGCTGATCAGGAACGCTGCTGCCTTCGACCATTCGACGCAGCACATTGGTGCGGTCCTGATAAGTCTCTCCGGGCTGCCAACTCCTCATGCCGATGCGCTTCAAGACCCTCACGTCGCTCTCGTAACGACCAAAAAGAGTGCGCATTTGCGAGAACAGGTAGACCAGCGTCTTCTAAGAGGCTTCGTAGTGACGATGAGGTTATTAAACCACCTCATTCCTGGAAGCGAACGGATCTTCCGTCCGACCACGTTGAAGAGGATCCTCTCGTTCCCTGGTTTGCCTCCTTCGTCGAGCAGATAGAGTGTTTCCAAGGCCGACGTTATGGAACCGATTCACGTATCTACGGACATGTCGGGCGACGGCTCGTACGTCGGGATATCGACGTCTCGGAGAAGATGCTGCCTCTTCGTACGCTAGTTATGAATGTGCTGGCAACGTCACCGACACTCGTACCGAGGGCTGGGCAGGAACCTAAACTTGAACTTGCTGGTCTTGATCTTGAGCCAAAGTGAGAGCTGGAGCAGGACCCGAACGTCGTAGGGACGGATCTTGGACTCGATCGTTGTCGTCTTGGGTTGTGACGGCCAGAGCGGCCGTCCTGACTACTGCTGGCGTTGGTGAAGGAGCTCGTGTAACTACTGGTCGATGCCTTGGTGCTGCTGCGGGCGTCATCAATGCTGCTGGCGACCATTAGCGATCGCGATCTTGTTCTTGAATACATCTTGAAATCTACAATTGCTTGCGGCTCTTCCCAAGATTCGTGTCTCTGAGCCCTCGTTGATCGAGAGAAGGCCACAGTATGACCACAATGTAATGTTTTGCCTTCACTGATCTACTATCCGTCGAGTCGTTGGTTGTGAGGCAGCAAACGGCATAGGGTGGAGTTTTGGCACGTCAAAAACTGTGAAAAACGTTAAATTTGAAGAGGATGACTTGAGCCCGAAGGAGAAAGTTGTGGAATGAGATTTATTTGGTCAGTGATGAAGGTGGATAGTCTAGAAACCTCACACGCTGTATTTTCTGTTTTGTGCCTGTCTATGTACCAGACCCGTCCTATGTTGAGGTCTATGACATCAACATTAGGTTCTGGAAGATTCTACAGAAAGAACTAGACCATTCTAGTTTGTTCTAGAATCTGTTTCACTCCCCCCTCAGCGTGGAAATTCTAGCTACTCCGCCTTATATAAGCATATGCATATTGGGAAAAAACTCTCCGCTAATCGGTGAGGGTAAAACAACCCAGTGACCTATTATGCAAAAAT
>JAADVW010000326.1:0-36174 GCA_023335875.1 Elongisporangium prolatum
GAGTCCATGGTCAACGCCAACTTCGGCTCGGTCTTCCGGGCTGACCACTATCCGTCGCAGTTCGCATTCTTCGTGCAGCGGTACGTTGACATCTGCTCGGAACGACTTGAGACGCTCTTGACCTACCCAGACAGTCACACGTTCTACCCGGAGCGGCTTACGTTGCCTCACGAGCAGCAGATCCGACCAACATTCCACCGCAACTTGACTTTCGAGTGATGGTCACATGTTTGTCCATCCCACCCTCTTTTGATATCTCAATAGACTAAATCACACTCATTTTGCAACAAATTGGTTGTGTACTCACCTTGAAGTGCCAATATTGTCTATCACAGGGAAGTCGAATTCATTTCGAGAGGGCCGACCTCACCGCACAAGAGGGAGGAACTCGATACCTTAGAGGGAGGGAGTATGGGCGTGACCGACTACGATCGCGCGCTGGCGCAGGCCGAGAGCAGCGGCAGCCTGGAGAGCCTGTTGCTTTTGCTTAAGCAGATCCGCAAGGACAAGATGCGCGTGCCGCACGTCGTCGCGGACTACGGCAAGCGCCTGCTGCAGGGCTACAAGTGGCGTTTGGGCAACGAGCGTACGTGGCGATTTGTCTCGCGAGATGCTGGGCTGTTGAACTAACTATAGCTGTGGCGTGGGTTTTGCAGTGTGGACGGTGTACGAGCAGGTCTTCGTGGCGTCGCTGGAGCTTCACGATGACGAGCTGAGCGAGGTAAGACGATCGCACAGATCCAACAAGTGCTTCGATGCTGAAACTAACGCTCTCTGTGTGGGATTGTGCAGTTCTGCTTTGCTGTATGCTAGACTGGATCCATCATGTCCATCTCTATGAGCGGATTGCTAATGCCGTGTGTGACGATAGCCACTCAAGGCCAAGTTCCCTTCCAGTTCGCGCGTAGCTCGTCTCGAGGGCATGCAGCTAGTACGGACTAACGCGTGCTGCATTATCGTGAGCAGTATTGGGCAATTTAACTGACACTGTGGTTAATGCAACAGGAACAACGTGGCGAGTACGCCAAGGCCGAGGAAGTGTACGACGAGGTGCTCAAGACCAACAGCGCCAACGCTCTGGTCATGAAGCGCAAGATCGCGGTGCTCAAGGCGCAAAAGAAGACACACGATGCCATTGCGGCGCTCAACGACTTTGTGCGCAGCTTCCAGACGGACCAGGCTGCTGTACGTTTCCACGGCTTCTCGCTCTGTGGTTGAGTCGCTTTACTAATGAGATTTTGCTCGTACAGTGGGTCGAGTTGGGCGAACTGTATTTATCCATTGGCGCCTACCGCTACGGAGCTTTCTGCTACGAAGAGCTTGTGCTGCTCAATCCGATGGATTCCATCTTCCACAGTCGTCTGGCTGACGTGGGTCTCTCTTTGGCTTGGACTGTTGTTCTGTATGCTGACAGTTATTCGGTGCAAATGACGCAGGTGTACTCGACGCTCGGAGGGCTGGAGAACCTGCGTACTGCTCGCAAGCACTACTCGCACTCGATTGAGCTCAACAAGCAGCAGAACCTGCGCGCTTACCTTGGTCTGGTTGCGTGCACCAAGGCCATAGCTGTCCATCGTCAGTACAAGGCCGAAGCCGATGATTCTGGTCTAAATGAACGTGTGCAGAACTACGCAATGGCAGCCCTGAATGATTTTTACGCTTCCAAGGCGTCTCCGGAGCTCGCTGACATCGGTACAGTGCTGTTGTCATACTGGAGGTCTGCTCTGGGGGCTGATGTCTATTGTTTTATTCTGTTGTGCAGCTTTAGCTGCGCTCAAATCGCTGTAAGGTTGGCTTCTTTTAACTCAACTAGCGTAGCGTTTGCTTTATAGATTCACGACAGGAGGTCTTTCCGATCGCTTCGGTCTCTAGTGAATGCATGTGTCTAAATTTCTGCGAGTTGTGGTCACTAGTCTGTGCTTGCCTTGCTGCTCTCATGATCAATCCAGAGTGCGAGCAGCGCCATAGGCTACTGCCACGTCTGGATCGATGTTGAAAAGCGGCGCGCGGCCATTGAACATCGTTTTGAGGCTCTCACGGACCCAGGGAATGCGAGAAGAGCCGCCTACCAGTACCACTGCGTCAATCTCTTCCGTATCCATGTGGTTAGCCTTCAAAATTTCGGTGACTGGCATTAGTGTCCGCAGAAAGAGAGGTTCACACAGCTCTTCTAGCTGTGCTCTCGTCATTTCCACGGCCACTTGGGCGTTCGCACTCATCAGTTCTCCATCAGATTGCACCAAACAAGTGGCATTGGCTCGTTGGCTATAGCTCAGCTTCCTCTTCAGCAATTCTGCAGCGCGTCGAATGCCTGCTGGCGTGCAGGGAAGTTGATCAGGGTCTTCAACGCGCTCGCTACAGCAAACTTCGTGACTCCACAGGCAAACCGTCGGAACAAGAATGAAGTCGGCATTTACCTGTCGATTTCTTCCATGGTCGAGCTTCGAGACGTCAGTTTGGTCCCGATCGTGCTGGCAATTCGCTTCATGAGGTACTTAGCCACCATCGAGTCCACATCCTCGCCTCCCAGGTTGTTGTCTCCAATGATATCGACTACATTGATGGATCCGTCTCGCACGAACAGAAGCGACACGTCCAAAGTGCCACCTCCGAAGTCAAAGACCAGGATAAAATTCACAGACGGGTCCTGATGCAGACCGTAAGCGATCGCAGCAGCCGTTGGCTCTTCCAGCACACGCGATACCTGGAGACCTGCCATTGCGAACGCTCTCACTGTTGCCGCGCGTTGTCGGGCGTCGAAATCCACGGGCACAGCAATCACAGCCTTGGTGATCTATGCATCCAAGCAGACAAAGCGTAAGAACACCGATATCGATAGGTGGATTTCCTTACTTGGTTGTGACCGACAAAGGCATGAGCCATCGTTCTCAAGTGGGCTACGATCATCGATCCGATAGACGCGGGTGTCACACAGGCTGGATGACCAGAAAGGTTCAACAAGAAGCAGGCTTCGCTCTTCAGATTGCCTTGCTCACTCGGCCCGAGACTGAACTCATAGGGCGCCAGTGCCTCTGCATTCTGCTGGATCTCTTCATAGCTGGCACGATTCGCATATTAGCAACTACCGATACAGAGAGAGTGCGATGTAATCACCTTTTGCCGATGAACCGCTTGGCGTTGAAAATGGTATGCATTGGGTCCTTGGTGCGATAGGCTCGTGCTGGTCTTCCCACCAGCGGCTGCTTGGCATCAGCTACAAACGCCACGATGGACGGGATAATCACATGGCCGTAGATGTCTGGAATCACAGTAATCTGATTCTTCAGGGAGATGGCCACGACGGAGTACGTCGTGCCCAGATCGATCCCCACAACTGCATTGATACATGAGCATTAGCTGAGGTAAGTCTACATAGTGCAGTTATTTACCGTGGTCGCGGCCTGTGAAACCACTGCGTGCTAGCACTGCAGCCACTACAGCCAGAGATCCGCCAATGAGAAGCAGCAAGGAGCCCACATTCAGGCTGTGGCCGCTCGTAGGACGCTTCAACGCCTCATGATGCTGCCGATTTGCCATGGGTGACGTATTGGGCCATGAAAAGAGGTTACAAGGTACCAACAGCTGGTTACGCCACATAACCTACTACGGAATTTTCTTATGAAATGTAGAAAAATAAAACCGTCTATTTTCTGAATTATCTGGCTTTCACTCACCCCAACTTTGTCAAATCTGGAGTTGTTGGCGCAACACGCGGGTACCTTCGCGTTACCTGCGCACTCACTCCCTCTGGCCTTCTGGTCTGGCCATAGTAACTGGGCAGGGCCGGCGCACGCGGATGCTTAACAGCAACCTCATGAGCACGGGACAGGTGGCCGGCGTGGCGCAGATGCGGCGCAACCGAGACCGCAGGTCGCGCCAGAACCAGGCCTCGGCCTCGACCCCCGCCAGACACACGACTGTGAGCCGCGTGGCGGTCTCTACGGGCAGCTCGCCTGGGTTCAGCGCGTTCTTGCTGGACGAGTTGCCGCTGGTGCCACTTGAGCCCAAGGCGGCCCCAGCAGCTCTGCCAGCGCTCAGTGCAACCAAGAATGGCTCGAATGGTGCTCATGGTAATGCGCCCCCTGTAGGGTCCCGTATGCACCGCCACACGAGCGCTACCATGGCGCCAAGAACGCTAGAAGATGACATCCCCGTGCTTGAAGCGAACAGATTCGGCGCGTTCCATTCCGATGGCGACGATGATGATGACGACGATGAAGAGGAAGTGGCCGACTCTGTGGGTATGATGACCGCAGTGTTTGATAACCATTTCGACCTACAGATAGGAGACAAGAAACACAATGATGGAGATGATGATGATGACGACGACGACGATGATGAAGAAGAAGACGACGACGACATTCTGGTCGACGGCGCTATCTTTGTGGAGGACGACAACGACGAAGACGTGCCAGTGCTGCAGACTGTGGAGGACGCACACGCGTTTGACGTTGTCATGGGCCAGAAGAACATGGCGGCCTCGAAGAAGTTCTCGTGGCGTGAGACTGCGCGTCGCACCACTAAACGCAGATACACGAGCAATCATCGCGGCAGTCCGGGCTCAGATCCGGCTCTGCGTGCGTCCTATCGACCCACTGATATCATGTCCGGTAGCAGCGGCTCGCTCGTCTCGCGCAATGAATCCGCGGTCAACGTGGAGCGTCATTTGGTTCGCAGCGGTTGGTTGTTCAAGCAGTCGGAAGTGCTGTAAGTGCAGCTCTACGTATCTTCTTGGGGGTTGAAAGGCTGATGATTTGCTCTGTAGGAAATCGTGGAAGCGGCGATTCTTTGTCCTCATCAAGCGCACGAACACCACTACTGGAGAATTCTCAGCCATTTTGCAGTACTACAAAGGCAGCAACTTTGGCAAACTCCGCAGTGAACTAAATTTCCAGGACGGTCCGCTTGTGGTACGCTTTGTCGAGTTTCCGGAGACCAAGCGGCAGTTCTGCTTTGAAGTTACGCAGGGCGCGTTGTCTTTCATCTGTCAAGCGTCTGACGACGAAGATGCCAGCGCTTGGGTCTGCCACTTGCAAAGTCTTTCAAGCAGTGGAGACGATATGGCGGCATCCACTGCGTCGCTGGTCAACTCGGGTGTTAATGGTGTGCAAGTCGGTCGACCGGTCGTTGGTGGGACTGGTACTATGGACGACCGCGGTATCCGCATCGTCGCAGAGTTGCGTCGTCTGCTGCACAATAGCAAGTCGCCCGAGGCATCAAAATGTGCGTCGTTTATCAAATCATTCGATAACCGCAATTTGAATGCATTGCGTCAATTCCGCGAGTTTCACGCCGCTGTCACCATGGGCATTATGAAGGTGCATTCGTCGCGTATCTTAAATTTGCTTGAAGAAACGACAGCAAAGAATGCGTGCAAACTCAATGGTGCATCCTTGACACCTATTTCATCTGAGGCTCTGTGTGCCATGGTGTCGCGACACGTTGAAGAGGTACTCTTCGTTCCATTGAAAGACAGCATTCGAGTGCTCCTGCGTCGTGCATATCATGAAGAAGAATCGGTGATTAATCGCAAGGTGCGATGGTTGCAAGGGAAAGACCAGACGTATTTCAATATCCCGTTGGATCAGATTTCATGGAAGGAATGGCGAAAGCCGTCTGCGATGCTTGCCCACATCGTGACTGCTGCTACTCCATCAACCAAGTACGATATCTTGATGCACACGATCGCGGAGATCCAGTCAACGTTTGCTGAAGAGCACAACAAGCTGGTTGACGATGATCCGCTGGAAACAGATGACATCATTCCCATTTTTACGTTTGTTGTATCGAACAGTGGCATTGAAAACCTTATCTCGCTGAAGGCGCTGCTGACTGAACTAAACGGCTCGTGGGCAGTTGGTGGATCCTTGGACGACGGAGCTGCCCTCAGCATTTTCAATCATGCTGTTGATTTTATCAGCAATGTAAGCATTCCGGCCGTCTTGGAGGATATTTTCAAGGATCAAATTACGCTTGCTATTGACGGTGATTGGCGCCGTGTCTTCGAGTTTGAGGTTGAGCCAACGTATCGATATGGTGCAATTGTGCATCATATCTCACCCCATGGGTATTCTGCTGTCGGTGCAAATATTGCGCAAGGATTTGTGCTGGTAACTATCAATGGCCAGAATGTGGTACTATGGCCATATCAAGATATTCTAACGTTGCTGAAGGAATCAAGTTCGCCTCATCGTCTGGCGTTCATTCCTGATAGCTCGTATTTCAAAATTTTGACGACCAACAAGTCGCTCTGGAATGTTGCACTCATGCATGCGTGCCAGCGGGGTGACGTGTTCAGCGTGCAAATGCTATTGGCGAATGGTGCCGATGTGAATTATGTTGCCCACGAAAGCGGTGGTAACACGCCGCTACACGTAGCTGTGAGCTGCTTGCACTTTAACGTGGTCTCGTACATGCTCCAGCATGGCGCCAAGGTGAAAACGCTTGGCGAATACGGACGATGTGCTCTTCATATGATCGGAAGTCCGTGCACATTGCCGTCTTCAGCTTCAACCTCGTCCGCCGTGCCAGCTGCTGTGGGAACCTCATTGCGAAAGGAGAGCAACAGCGCATTGGAAGCAGCAGACAAGGTTGTTTTGATCATAAAGAAACTGCTGGCTCATGGGTCCGAAGTCGAAATTGTTGACATCTACGGCAACACACCTCTTATGCTGTTGGCAGAAAAGGGCTGCTTAAGTGGCATCGATGCTCTGATTGAGGCGACGGATGGAGCAATTGATATCAATATGCGAAACTGGCAACGTGGCAAGTGTGCATTGACTTTCGCTGCCAAAGAAGGACACTTGTCTGTAGTCGAAGCGCTTCTGGATTATGGTGCATCCCCTGATGTTCGTACTCTACGCGGCGAAACTGCTCTCCATTTTGCTGCCACAATATCAGCAACTGAAATGTGCCAACTTCTTGTTGACAGAGGAGCAGATGTGAATGCCCGAACAAACGAAGGTATGACTCCCTTGATGGTTGCTGTATCGAAGGGATATGGAGTGAATATGAGCTCAAAACTGGGATCAAAGCAAAAGCAAAGCTTGCGTGCTAGCACCTACGTGGACAATTCTTCAGTTATTGCAACAGTCGATTTCCTGCTCGCAAATGACGCAGACAAGGAGGCGGTGTGCGATTTATATCGAATGGCTTTGCACTATGCTGCTCTATACGGCGACCGAGAAGTATTCAATCATCTCCAGAAGCAAATGAACATTGATTCGGACTGCCAGATGCTTGACATTTACGGCCAATCCGCTTTTTCAATTGCGGATGGAAAGCGCCAGCCATCAGAAACAGAATTTAGTGCGAAGAGTGATCGTGAAGAGGATGATGCAGGCGATGATGAAGGCGATGACCACGATGACGAAGAAGATGACGAAGATAGAGCTTCGTACATTCAGATGGTATTAAGCAGCTCACGGGACTTAAACCTCAAATCGCTTGCTCAGGACGACCTTGTGACCGAAGAGCACGATGGTGTTTTAGATATCGTGGCTGGCTCATTTGATGCAATCGCCAATTTGTTGCTTCGTTTTGAGAAATACCGATTGGAGGAAGTTGATGCGTTGATTTGGTACTGCGAGTACGGCTCAAGCTATCGTGAAATGGTCGATTTTCTTCGGGTAAGTATTCTTTTTTCTTGCGATATCATCCTAGTGATTGGTGTGTTTAATTTTAAGCTTATCGTATAACTGACTACAGACCATGCTACAACGCAATGCTGGCACACCGAATGCCTTGTACGTGCGACGGATGGTGCTCCATGCTTTAGATAAATTGGTCGAAAACATGAAGCATAGAGTGGAGTGCGACTTCGAGATATGCAACTACATCAGCGATTTGTGTGGAGAGGTGTTCCCGTTCGCCATTGAAGATGACCCACAGTGTGCTCAATGGCTTACTACATCGCTACTGCCGTTGTTTGTCGAAGCATGCAGATCAAATCGGCTCCCTGAGTTTCAGGTTTTGTCATTGTGCGAGCAAGACTATACGTCACTCAAGCATTTCTTGTGTTCTGCAAAGCAACATGACCCAACACTTAAGTTCCTTGATGATGCATTGTTCCAGTCGACTGCTGGAATCGAGATTATTTCCGAGAGCATGCGCCGACGACTTTCAATTGCTGGTGTATGGACAGGCAGCTCCAAGAAATCATTTGTTGTGAAAAATGACGGCACTCCTTCATCATCCTTGGAAAATTCCAGCTCGACTACGATTACTCCATGGATGCCCCATGGTAACCGGCTCACAATTCCTTCGGATCGGACCACTTCGCGTATTTGGTGGGTAGTTTTCTTTAGTACTAGCTCAACGTGCGCTAACACTTCTCGGATTACAAAAACACAGGATCCTGGACATAGATGCAAGTGTGATTGCCCAGCAAATTACAGTCTTTCAGCATTACTTGTTCAGCAAGATCAAAGGTATTCTCAGTTCATCACTATTTGCATGGATAGAGAGCTGTACTAACTTGAACCAATTTGAATTCTACCTATGTCAAGTATCCGAAATTTTGGCTCCAAAGCGATCAGCTGAGAAGACTCCAGCTTATGACCGACTTCGCTTGCTACACAACCACATTTCAATGTGGGTAGTCAGCCAAATCGTTGAGCAAGACGACGTTGATCAACGTGCTGAGATTTTGTCCTACTTCATTAAGGTTTGTTATCCACGACTCTTGCTCGGATTTGAGATTTGCGCTAATCATTTTCTTGCAGGTGGCCGGCGTTTTGCTGAAGCCATTGCAGAATCTAGATGGATTCATGGCTGTCATGAATGCAACCAACGACTCCTCTATATTCCGCTTGAAGAAAACGTGGGGACGCTTGGCTCCTCAGTCGCGCGATCTGTGGCACGCGCTGAAGAAGTATACTGAAAAGGGCGCAAGGTTCGATTTGTGCAATGACGCTCAATCAATGCTTTGCTAACTTTTTATGTTGACTTTCTCCCAATAGACCGCTGAACAAGCTCACAAAAGAAGCAAACCCACCAATTATTCCCTATTTGGGTGTAGTGATTCAGAATGTTCTCGCGCTTCAAGAATTCCCCGACCGCGTGGAAGGAGATCTGATCAACTTCAAAAAGGTATATTAGCTATGCTCGAGCTGCCTAATCTCCACCGTCGTGTCCTAAATATTTAATCTTCTTGCAGATCCGCTTTATCGGAACTTTGATCCGACGGATTCTGGCTCTTCAGCGGACGCCTTACTTGCTTCCAATTGAAAAGCGAATTCTGGTACATCTCTTACATGCAATTGCGATCTTCTGATGCCAACTGTGTCTCTGATTTTTTTCCGTTTTCTATTGGTATCCACAGGAGCATTTATGCTGCTCACTGCAATATTCAGACGCGGACGCTTGTTTCAAGCGGTCCTTACAGGTTGAGCCTCGCGTTGAAGCGCCTGCCAGCGGATCCTGATGATCCTGTTCCGTCTCATGGTTGATATTAAGCCCCACGTCTTTCCATGTCCACATGCCCCACCGTACCATACAAAAGATAGTTCTTTAGATGTGCGCTAAACCCCGTTTTCGTCGGTATAGGAATGGCCATCACTCATTGCTGCCGTGGTCTCTATTGGTATGTTGGTAGGATTTACAGCCATCCCATTTCTCCTGTCACTGTTTCTGGCTAATCGTGTAGTCTACGACTATTCCGCATCTGCTCCTCGTCACCCGAGTCTCTCCGAGTCTGCGGTGGCGACGCATGCATGCGAATCTATGGAGAAACGCAGCAGGGCGAGGCACAGAAGGTTGGTTCCAGGAACGAAGTCGAGAGAGATCGGACCACTACATGAGATTGCATACCGTGGTGTTGCGGGCTGTGGCCAACCGCGATTTGCGAGGCGAAGGGTTTTTCTTGGCGAGCACAGTGCTGGTGCTCTTGCACGTGGTGAGTGGCGGTGCTACTGGCTTGTGAGTCACAACGGAGGATGTACGTCGCTGCTGCTCCTCGGTGTGCTGCGTCTGCATGATCCGCATCATGGAGCTCTTTCGTCGCAACAGCATGAGACGGATCGACTCCTGAGCCTCCAGCATCGACAGTTTCTTGAGTAGTCTTGACTTGCTCAGCTGTCGAGAAGGACTCAGATCCATTCGCGATGGGCCGTGACTCTGTTGAGCGTCTTGCGTAGGACCACTCGCTTCGACAGCACGTTGGCTGTCATCGGATATAAGCTTATTGACAGTCCGAGAACGAAAGTTCGGGACTGTTTCGAGTTCCTCTGTCGTGACTGGCACGTCGTGGTAGATAGCGGGACTGTTGCTGAAGGAGACCGAGAGCTTGCGTTGCTTGGAAGACTCATCAGTGGCTGGATGATGGTCTGTCGCAGGAACGGCATCAGTGACGTATTCTTCCATGTCGTCCAGTGGTACTTCTTGCAGTGCTCTCGCAATCGAGCTCGAACGCTGCATGATCGAAACATCGTTCAACTCTGTGGTGCTTCCGTACTCATTTGCCGACGGACTGCGGGCCACACGCTTTGGCGGAGAACAATCCTCGCTCGAGCACGTAAACAAACTGCCTGTGGATGAATCAAACGACGACTTTCGACGAGCCACTTGGCGTAATGATGCGGATCCTTCACTGCTCAAGTTGGTCAACGACTGGTGCAGCCGAAGTGGACTTTTCGATGGAGACTTGGAACCTTCACTGGCCGTTTGCTTGCTCTGCACTGCGTCGTCTGTCTTTGTGAGACAAGCCTCTCCGTTTCCTTGCCCCTCGTCACTTTGATCGACATCTAGAGCCACTGGTGCAGCCACAATCGCTTCCGTGGGCCAGAAGGAAGCGGAAGTGACCAGCCGGTTCGAATCATGGCCTTGCAGCTGCAAGTATTCCAGTTGGCTCTTGACCGAGATCCTCATACTCTCAGATACGTCTTTGCTGTTGCCCTGCGTTGGAAAGCTGTGATGTTTGTGTGAAGGCGAGCACGCTGGCGAAGTCGGTGGAGAATTCTTAGCAGAGGATGCCGCGAGCGGTGGGAGCTTGCAATCGATTGCCGGCACGCGAAACGTTCTGGGCGATAGTCGGGAAGTGGGCATAGGCGATGCGAGTTCTTCACTGTCCTCGACAACACTGGACGGGATATTGGCGAGACCGTGGGTGATCCGCATCAAGGGTGAGATTTCAGGACTTAAATTCGTTGGACTATGCTTGGTATCAGACAGATTCCCCACTGTTGTAGCTCGCCGTTGTCTTCCGGGACTCACCGGCGCGTCCACTGGGATATCTCGGTCACTCTGAGCTCTCAACATCAATGCACCTTCGTTGGTGTCAGCTGCAAGGAGAAGGGCTGCAAGTGGCGGGACCTCGTGCCGTGATCCAATGGACCGCCGTGCCCGGCCAAGTCGAGACGCCATCTTCATTTTCAGCTTTGTCTGTAAATAAATGAGCAAGTTAGAACAGGAAACACGCGTGATCTGGGAGCCACGTACCATCAGGATGAAATTATTGACCGGCGTGAATGCTGCTTCGATCTCTTGTTGCGTGACTTCGACCACAGCCACCGCATCACATTTGTCTCCCGCTGCATCTGAACAGATCCATTGATGCGCTTTCAGCTCTGGGATCGTGATCCGCGTCTCTGGGTCCTTCTCAAGCATTCGCGTGAGAAATTTCACCGTTTCGGCATCGAATTCCTCTGGCCACACGAGCGGATCTTCACGAATCGAGTCCATGACCTGTGATAACGACGCCGCTTTGGTTCCGAACGGCAGAGTACCCACGAGCATGGCAAAGATGGTCACGCCCAGAGCCCAGATATCCACTTTGTACGGGTCGTAGTCTTCGCCTGTGGTGCATTCGGGGGCCAGAAAGTGGTACGTGCCCTCTGTGCTGCGCATCACTTTGTTTTCCTCCTGGTCCAGCATGTGTGCGACGCCAAAGTCTGCCAGCTTGTACGTGTTGTTGCTTCCCAGCAGAATATTCTATTGGTAATTTGATCAGACTCACAGCGTCAGGAGTTATTGCATCGGCATTCCGTACCTCAGGCTTGATATCTCGATGGCAGATGAAATTCCCGTGCACTAGACGCAATACAATCCAATCAGCTTTCAGTCAATCGCAACAATCAGCCGCAAGACGTACGATACTCAAGTGCAGAGACCACGTTCCGCACGCAATTGCGTACATCCGCTTTGTTCATTACGCCCGACACGGTCTTGCAGTGATACCGGAAGTGTTTGTCGTCCCAGTCCATGACTTGGCCTCCCAGCACGAGATCCAGCACGAGAAACATCTTGTCGTCGCTTGCGCTGTCGATGACCTAGCGACAGGCGTTAGCTCTGCTTTTCTTCTCCCACGAGCGGATAACTCACTTCGATCAGTCGAACCAGATTTACATGCGCGAGTTTCTTCATGATGGCCACTTCCTTTTGCACTTTCTGCAGCGGATTCGCAGTCAGTACTGAATGTAGATGATCAAGACAGGAAGGATGCTGCCTACCTGGAAGGCGTTGGACAAGACCATTTTGCCATCCACACGCTTGTACTCACGTTTCCGTTTGAGAAATGATTTGGTGAGCACTTTGAGAGCCTACATAAACGCAGGAAAGGATCAGATGTCGTGTCCTATCGTCGCGAGTACAGAGTACCGACTCACAAACTCCTCGCCGTCGCCGTTTCGGCACTTGAAAACCTTGGAAAACGTGCCCTCGCCGAGCTTTTCGAGGACCGAGTAGTTGTTCACATGGCTCGGCGCTCCGTCATCATCCGTTTTCACAGCTGTGATCTCAGACTCAATCACGCTCATGCTGATTGATTGGGTCTAGACCACGAGCTAGACCACTGCCAACGAGACGGTGCCGATGTCAGCCCTCCACCGGCCAGGGGGATCTCTGGCCAAGTCGTGCTGTGCCAGCTTCCTCTTGTGCGCAGGCCAGTTGTGCACTTCCGACAGAGAGAATTCGCAGTGTTGAAGGGAGAGACCAGTCGTCGTTGCTTGTAAAATTAGCTAGAGCCCAAAGATAGTCGCTCGTGGGCAGCGCTTCTTTGTGGCTGGATCCAATTTCGTTTCGTTCCAGACCAAATGCCAGTCTCTTAGCTGCCAGTCGACACCATTGAAGAGCAGAGACACTGACACCGTCGTCTAATTCATCTCACGCCAAAGACTCTTAAGTTCACGAGTGCCGTCAATATTACCGAGCGGAAAGGCGCAATCGCAACCATTAGACCCACAAAAAGAGATCCATATCAGGCGCAAAGGCAACTTTTAGTGCCTGTTCTGGGCTTTGGGGTCTCCTGTGGACGAAGCAAATGCAACGCGTGAGTCGCTACTATTCTGTTATCTCCTGCTGGAATTTGGTCATGGTTGTGGCTGTTTCCATGGATCTGATCTCACGACGTGAGCTTTCCTGCGGCAGCCAACTGTCGAGTGATCTGCCACCCATTAAACCCAGAGTGAATAGAGATGAAGCAGACTGTATGGTTCATTCGCGAATTGAACGGACAGACGTCGCATCTCACAACAACCAGCGACTCAGTATGCAATCAAGTCTATTGCTTCTGCTATGGCTGACTCGGTGCTCATCGGCCTACACCATCCAACAGGACGACGTACCTGCATCCTCAGGCAGCTCGATGACGTGGCGAGATCGACGTCCTCACCATTTCTCAAGCAAGATCAGAAGAACCCAGTTCAGATGACCTTTTCAAACCGATAGAAATATGATAATTTATTTAGGGAGGGTATTGAGACCGGCTGATCTGAACACCACGCTTCGCCAACCATTTGAGATGGCAAAAGCCACCGGTGTATAAAACGCAAATCTCCACCTAAAGATGCACATGTACCGACGAATCGCCAAGACAGAAATCCTTCGCGCTGCCCAGGAAGGCCGTGAGTGGAAGACGATTGCCTCCACGCACGGCATTCCTTACCAAACTGCTTGGTGCTGGGTGGATCAAGCACGCAAAACCGACCTTTGGGACATCCAGCCACCTCGCAATTGGGGTGGACCTCGCGACGCCAGCACCAAGGTTACTCAAGAGATCGCTGACTACCTGGAGTCGCGTCTCTCTGAGAATTGCCGCCTGACGCTCGCCGAAATGGCCGACGCTGTTGAAAGCGCACAAGGCGTCCAGCTTAGTGTGCGCACTGTGAAGCGGACAATCTACGACCTCGCATTCACACTGAAAGCCCTACATCGCCAGCCTGCCACGACGAACACAGAGGCCAATCGCGAGCAGAGACGTGACTACCTAGTGCAGCTGCTCGCTTACCAGTCTGAAGGAAAGTCTGTCTACTATGTAGACGAGACCAATTTCAATATTTGGTGCTCGCGTGGTGTTGGCTGAAGCAGAAGGAGCTCTCGAGCCACGTTTGTCGACACTGCTTCGAAAGGAGCCAACATGCACGTGATTGCGTGCGTCTCTGCTAGCGGTCTGGCATAATGGGAGCGTCGATACGGAAGTTACCGCAAAGACGACTGTCGTCTACGGCGGCTTTTAGACCACCAGTGTACCACCACCATCCTCACGGACGTTGTGGTCGTGCTGGACAATGCTCCATGCCATAGTGGAGCTGAGGATGTGTTTGAGGAGGCTACCTATCAGGATGCTACGCTGCTACGCCTAGGCCCGTATACTCCTATGCTAAATCCTATAGAGAACTGTTTTTCTGCATTTAAAAATGCAGTTAAACGCTTTCTATCGACACGCCGCCAGGCTATACGGGGGCGACGCCTGCAGGTATTACCCAGAAGGATCACCGTCAGTCCTTGCTTGCCCAGGCTGCTGATATTTGCATGCCCGAGGTAGTAACACCGGAGCTGTGCGTGGCATGTGCCCGGCACACGCTGTCTTTTTACGTCCCAGTTCTTTTGATGCACCCTGTAAAAGTCGGTAGCTAGGCTAGGTATCGAATTAGAAGGGTATTTTGCTCATAGAGTTTGAAATAATATATACCCTTCTGAACTTGGTTGCTGGTATTCTGATCTTGCTTGAGAAATGGTGTACATGCAGGGGCATGCAGAAGCCTCGTCAGCGAGGCCACTTCTTGTCGCAGGGGGGGACTCCGGCGTGCTCTCGTTCCGGATCCTGCAGCTGGCTGATCTGCACTACACTGGGAACGCCGCATGGACGTGCACGACCAACTCGGATCTCCTCATCGAAAGCGGGACTTCATGCACGGAAGCGACAACGACTGAGTTTGTGAACGCGCTTTTGGACGCAGAGCAGCCGGACTTTGTGGTGTTCACAGGCGACTACATCCAGACGTTCGACATCTCCAAGCGCCAAGACGCAGTAGACGCATTCACGCAGGGCGTTGAAGAGCGGGAGATCCATACGCAGTGGTTTCGGGAATCAACCACGTCGTTTTCACGAGAGGAAATACTCGAAAAGGTCATTCAAAACGATCATTGCTTTGCGCAACACGGACCAAGCGGCCTTGATGGCGTTGGCGACTACGAACTGACTGTCCAAGCTCCTCTGGACGGCGCTTGGGGACTGCTGGCATCCTACTGCCGGAATACGCCAACGCCACGAACGTCACGCACCACAGACAAGAGAATGAAAGGGTCAGCGCGCCAACTATCAATTCGCACCTCTTCTCCACGCTGGTGGAGATGAATGAAGTCAAGGCGGTCTTTGTATGCCACGACCATGTGAACGAGTTCTGCCGCAATCTCCAGGGCGTACAGCAGTACTATGGCTGTGGGACCGGTATTGGAAAAGCGTATGGCTTTGAGAATTTCACTCGTAGAGCCTGCGTGATTGAATGGACCATGGACAACCAAGGCCAGCGCTCAATCGGCAGCTGGAAGACATTTTGGAGTGCTCGACTCCAAGTTTTCCCTGGAAGAATTGTACACTGGAAGTCCGATCCAATTGAATCAGCAAGTGAACGGAGCTAGAGCATTAAGTGGTTCCGGTCTGCTTTTCCTTGTTTTAAATCCAAGACGATGTGGATCGAGACGCATCTAGTACGGGAATAGTTGATTTCAAGCACTAAATAATGATAGCGATCAAATTCTGGCTTAGGTAGAGCTTAGAACCGCATAATGTAGCAACGGAATCTCTATGGTCCTGTAATAGGCTTAAGTGCCAATTAGAGCTGCTGAGAGGAGCTCCGCGCCCGGCGCCGATCGTCATCATCATCGATGGGGATAGCGACGTGGTATGATACAAGTGAGTTGTAACGGGGCGTTCCCCGTCACATTAGCAGGTGCATTGGTTGCGCCTTTACATTTGTAGGTAGGGCTTTACTACAGTTTTGTATAAGTAGGTAGGGTTTTACACACACACTGCCTGATGCAGGTGTGTGTCGCGTGTCGCTCTCTGATTAGATGGAATTTAGGTCGCAGCCCAAATTTCATCCAATCAGGACAAGAGCTTGTATTGGAAAGATAAATAAAATTCAGAGTTGAATTTCTCAGAGCCGCGTATAACCAAGTAACGGCGCACCTGGCCCGTTACATGAGGAAGACCTTTATACGCACAAGACAGTCATGCAGATGTGTTGCGGCGATGATGAGGAGGCGGTTGTGACTATTGTATGCGTATTGGACTTCAGCGCGACAAAATAATGTGCCCTAAGTGCCATCAGACCATGGGGCTCAAGCGCAATAGTACACAGTGGCGGTACTCTCGCCGTGGCTGCGATACAACACTTAGCGTCCGCACTGACTCAGTCTTTTATCACTCAAAGCTGCCCCTTTCAAAGATCGTTCGCCTTTTGTTTATCTTCGCTGCTTTAATACCAGCTACCAAGGCAAAAGAGTACGCCGACGTGGGCGAGAAAGCGGTGCGTGAATGGTATGAGATTTGCCGAGAATACTGCTCAAAAGAAATGCTGGCTGCGGACGTGTCGGTAAGTGTTGCTGCGTGCTTCAGCCCTATATAGTCGTGGATCCGGTGACTAATTATCAATACGTTTGCAGGTTGGCGGGCCAGGGCACGTTGTTGAGATCGATGAAACGTCCCTTGCCAAGAAGCAATGTACCGTTGCGGCAAGAAGCACGCGGAGTTTTGGGTTTTTGGGGGCTATGATCGCATGACCAAGAAAAGGTTCGCTGCAATCACCTTTGATGACAGAACCAAGCCGACGCTCTCCCTTCTGATTGCAAACATGATCAAACCTCAGCAAGTGTTTAGTTGACTGTGATTGCCTGCGGTGCGCGTTACATTTCACGAACTTACTGTTGATACGATCATGATTGTATACTATAGCACGCATATTATCATTGACAAATTTGCATCGTATGTGTCCACCAATGAACATCACACGCTTGCTACAAACAAGCTACTCAAACACCTCCAGTACAAGCACACATGGGTAAATCATTCAAAGAACTTCCGAGACCCCAAGACAGGCGCCCACACCAACAGTATTGAGGGCAGTTGGGAGGCAAAGCTGAAGTCCAAGATAAAGGTTGGCGTGACTCTGACTAAACTATGCTGTGTTAATGATGCTAACGGCTACGAATCTGTGCAGGCTATGCGGAGTACGTTGACTATGGAGCAGGTGGCAGCAATGCTCGGCGAGTGCTTGTGGCGGAGCTGGTTCTTCTTCCCAGAAGCCTCGACCGCTCAGCACTTCAAGGGGATTGTACTTGCAATCAGGAAGCATAGTTTCTTAAGTACGAGTATACTGTCGTGTTTCGTATAAGTACGATTTGATATATTTGCTGGAGTAAGCAACGGGAACACTGCATCTCTTCTCCGCATCAAGTTGATTGTCTTGTCGCTCAATGTGGTGCCGCTACGGTGTTCACGAAGCGTGGCTGGAGAGAATCATCGATTCCAGAGCCCACACGAGATGCATTATTGAATCCAGTCTGGCTATTCGGGCGTGTACACCGGAGGCCTTGGATGCTCGGATGCGTATGAACAGCATCCAGACGAAGCGTCAAATTGCTTTCTGAATAGAATGCGCTACGATAAATATATGTGGTTGTCGGAGGGGGATTTCTCGCGACTTGGGGCCGTTGGATCATTCTCGCCACTGCCTGCCGTCTACGCAAGTATACACGTATCGGGTGCGGTAGATACGACAAGTTCACGGCCAGTAAGCGTCCTCAAATCCTGCATAATGAACGATCCAGAAGTGGAGCGGTATATCTTGGTGACTCGTTGACCTGCAGCCATTTATATAGGCTTGAAAATCTCATTTATAAGGACTATCATGATGCAATAGCAGCGAAAGTGATGAATTTCAGTTGTGTTCAGGGTTTGCGATATATTTAGCCCTTTCAGCGCAAATAATGCAAGCTCAAGAGATATTCTCCATGTTTCGTTCCGATGGCAAGGTCTCTCCGGCGCCTAACGGACCGAGAGCGTCTTTGGTATGGCGGCACCCCGAGCATTCCCAGCGGACGACGCTCCTCTGCTGTCGTGCCCAAGATGCCATTGATTGGTTCAAGTGCTTGCTGTTGCTGGCGCTCATGCTTCTGCAAGTGCTTGCGCTCGTCTCCGAGTCGTGGTCATCACACACAGCAGGGATCTTTGGGCAATCTCCGGCTTTAGGACCGTACAAAATTGCTGGAGATAATGACGAGCCGTACAGCGATCGCTCGATGGTTTGCATTCGTCGTGGCAGACGATTCAAAGTGTTGTCAGTCAATGAGGCACTTGATTCATCGTCGACGATCACTGAAGATAGGAACGGGTCAGCAGTTCATGGCTATCGAGTGGTCAATCGAAGCGGTATGGTGTTAGATCGAGCATCAGAGCTTTCTTATATCAAGACGTGCAATCTTCTAAACTCAACGCTGCAGTATATGTTCTCAGTGTGCCATACGCTTGGCTATACCAACCTTACCAAAGACAATCTTCGTATTGTGAACAACAATACGTGCAAACGTATTCCCAACTCACTTCCTGTGATTATGATGCCGTATTGGGACAACAGTGTGACCGCTCGCTTCAGTATCCCAGCATGGAATGGGGACGCGTGCATCTTTCGCCTCGAGGGACTCTACCAAGGTGATACCAGGGAGGATGCAAAGGCGTTCATGCTTGCAGTAAATCGTACAGTTCGCGAATCGAAAACTGTGGAATGGCTTCGAAAGCCTGAAGGCGAATGGAGAAATGGCTGGTATGAAGACAGAGAAGGCGTGCGCTGGAATGCGGAAATGGTGAGCACGGATCCGTTCAATGCTGATGGAATCGGCTCACGTTTGTTCGACATGGTCGCCGAACGTGAGTTGGATTGTGGTGTCAAGGGCAAAGATTGCCCAGCTCCGACAATGTCAGGACAATGGGGATCCAAAATACGCATTTTTGTTCACGTTTCTCAAGCAAACTCAATTGCTATATCCGATGGTCATCGCTTTGGGCTGTTCATGTACCAGTACGATATCACCACGACGATCACGAGTGTCCGTGATATTGGCACAGTGCTTTCAACTATGTCTTTGATCGGATTGCTTGTGCAGTGGGTACTAAGTCTAGTCGCGTTGCAACGTGGGAAGCGAAAGCGCATCGGGAGATCGCATGATGTGAGTGTCGGATGCATCGCAAATGCTTCGAGTTTCACTATTCTACCACTTACACTGTTGCCTCGTCTCAAGATGATCCTGGTTGTGTTCTTCACCGTTGGATGCGAGTTCGAAGGCGATCAAAGAGCGCTCGGCGAGTCCTGGTTCATCATATATCCGTGTATTGTGGAGTGTGTGCTCATGGTTAACAGTGTGATAAACATTCTGGCGCTGGTATTTCGCCGTCGAATAAGCAGCGTGGCCGTGATCCCGACCATTGTGGTTTTCAGCTTGATGCACTGGATGCGGGTATCTATTGGTGCATCCAAATGGTTTGGATTCGACGGACGTGTATCAACGCATGTGTTTTCGAGCGAGCTTGACTCGCTTCAGCTACGCGAGTTTGTGACGACTGACGTGGCGTTCCGATTAAACGGCAAGATAAGATCCCTTTTCCTGATCAAGTTGTCGTTGTTGCTGTTGAATCTCGCTCCAATTCTTTTTTCAAAAAACATGTCACGAACAAGTGAATTATCTCAGAGTCACGAGTCCTGTTACTGTGAGCTCGCTTTATCCGTTCGCGCATGCAATGTCGGTGGCTTTGGCCTTTCCAGCATCTACGAAACGCACACGGAAATGACGGAATCCGGCAGTATCAAGGAGATCTCAATGTTGAGTGCGTATGAGCTCGTTCGCTTGGGATATATTGTGGTTGACGATCGATTTCTTGTCGACTGGAGAAACTGGTTCAAGCTTGTCTTGGCCTCAAAGTTGAGATCAATAAATGCAGGTCACAACTACCGCATCGTGGTCATGGAACTGGAGGCAATGCAAGCAGGAAGCGAAGAGCCAATGCTTCAACACGTTCGCTCTCCGCAGTATTTAAACGTGTATGACCCGCAGGTGATTGATCTAAAGTGGTGGAATATTGACGCTCGTTCAATGCAATGAATGAAAGAGATGTTTTTTAACCAAGCGCACTAATAATTGTATTCATCGAGTGATTTGATCTATTTCAAGCAAGAAATTCAGCTAAATATATCACGCATCGTCGACTTGAAAGATTCGACAACAGTGCACTCTGGTCATGAAAGTTTCTCCTGTGCTTGGACCTTCTCGAAGCCGCATGATACATCTCCAGACTCCTATCAAACCTATCACTAAAGACCAGATTTGGGCGCGGCATTCAACTGGGGCATGTGGCTCTTCCTTGTGTTTCTTTAATGCTGTCGCAGCTACTTACTGCGGTCAACAACACGACAAGATCCATCGATCTCCATCTCTTTGGACAGCTTCCGTCCGCTGGTTTGTTCAACATCCCACGTTGGAATGACGAGCCGTACAGTGACCGAGCAGTTGTGTGTGTTCGGAACGGCAAACGATACAAGGCTGTCTTGTTGGGCGAGATCCTCACTTCGGGGAATCTCATGGCTGAAGACACTACCGGCGCTGGGATCCACGGGTATCGCGTAGTGAATCGCACTGGCCACAGTCTGAACGACAACACAAAGCAAGGGTGGACCCGGACTTGCCGGCTGATAGACTCGACTCTGGACAATATTGTCTCTGCTTGTGAGTCATTGGGCTACGCTAATCTCACATGCGATAATATCCGCATTGTCGACGGAGTTTCAGGCAAAACAACCAAGCGCATTCCGAATTCTCTCCCGATTCTGATCATGCCATTCTATGACAACAATCCGTCTGCACGCTATGCGATTCCTGGATGGGACGGCCACGCCTGCGTGTTTCGACTCAGTGGGAAATACGAAAACTTATCGGTGCCTCGAACTTACATGGTCGGTGTTAATCGAACCGTTCGAGAGTCACAGACAGTCCAATGGCTCAACCGACCCAATGGCGTATGGCGAAATGGATGGTACGAGGACCAGACAGGAGACAAGTGGTACACTGACGTCTTGTCGACTGATCCACTCAATCCATTCACTGTGAAAGCGCGTCAGTTTGATCCTACAGTCGGCAGAGAACTGTTCTGTCGAGATAAATCCGATTGTCTTCAGCGGACGATCGATAATTGCTACGCTGGGTTTCATACAGCGACTGATGTCTCCAAGTTGGTCTCTATCACAATTTCCAACGGAGCTCGGTATGGACTTTTTTTTACTATCGGGCACCATCGAAAAGCACTGTCGAGTGTGCTTACGACTTTGCAGCGTTCGTGTCCAACGCCTCTGTGATCGCTCTTTTGTTCCGATGGATGATGGCCATCGTGACACTGCACCAAAGCTATAGCAAGGAACTGAGCAATTGGCACCATGCGAATATCGGATGCATCGCCAACTCTTACAGCTTCACCATGCTGCCAATCGTGATGGTGCCACGGCTTAAAATCATTCTAGCGTCGTTTTTCACGGTTGGTTGTTCATTTGAAGGCCCACAAGTAGCGCTGGCCGATGCCTGGTTTGTCATCTATCCGTCGATTGTGTGCTTGGTCTTGGTCTACGCGAGTCTTCTCAACTCTCTGGCCAAGATCCTGCACCGCCGCATGAGCGATCTAACGATCACACCAACGATCCTGGCTCTCAGTATCCTGCATTACAGTCGAGTCGCCATCACGCAATCGACGTTTGTCGCTGCTGGGCGAACGAGTACGCTTGTATCTGCTGATGAGTTTGATAAACTCTCAGTTCTGGACCTTTTCACACCTAAAACGGCATCGCGCATGGGCGGAAATGCGTCTCCGATACTGATTCTAAAGCTTATAGCGCTGTCAGTCAGTCTGCTGCCACTGATTTGGTCTGAGAACATGTCAACGCAAGGCCGACGATCTCAATCAAGCCCTACATGCCGCATTGAGAGAACGCTCAAGATTCGAGCCTGTAACGTCGGCGGGATCGGTCGATCAAGTTTGTACATCGGCTCTGCATCCTTTACGATGCTCAACTCGTACGAGCTGACTCGACTGGGCTACGTCATCTTGGACAACAGTCTTTTGATGACTTTTGAGAATTGGATGATCATCACCACAATGGAGCGGATGCGTCGTGCTTACTCGCTATGGAATCATCGCATCATGGTGTTCCAAGTCAGCAGCATAACCAAAGACGCTCAAAACAAGGTGTTTCAAGCGAGTGCTCATGGCCAACTCTTCAGCCTCAAGGACCCGCTTTTCGAGAGTTTTGTCTGGTGGGACCTTGACACTCGGCCGCTTGTATGAACTTGCCCTCTTTTAAAGACGACGGAGCTCAACACAAGTTTTTTAGGTTTTAATGGGGAATGTGTTTCAATTTCGTTACATAAATCGGAATTTTGAGCTTGCCAGAGCGGTCTATATCTATATTTGCTGCAATCACGGACGAAAAGCCATCAGATCAGATCAAAAGCCCCACGGTTCCTCTTCACTGAGCGAACATGCGTGGGCGAACGCATGTGACTCCAATTCGAAAGCTCGAGATCTCTCCGATGAAAGCTGCGGTAACTATTGAATCATCGTCAAGCAGCACAGGTGTAGCCGAACGAATTGAGGGTCCATCAGTTGTCGCACAGCCTCGTGTTCCATCGATATCAAAGCTTCAACTATGCTGCGCTGTGTACAATTGGGGCTTGTGGGCGTTTCTCCTGGCTTTGGTGATGTCTCAACTGTTTACCATTGTCAGCAATTCCACAATATCGCATCCAGTGAACGAATACGGCCAAAACGTGTCAGCTGGGCCTTTCGCGATCCCAGGAGAGAACGACGAACCTTACAGCGATCGCTCCGTGGTCTGTATTCGGCGAGGCAAAACTATGCGAGCCCTGAGTCTCGCTGATGCACTTACATCCAAGACAACGGTCGTGGAAGACACGACTGGCAATGCGATCCACGGGTATCGAGTCGTAAACCGATCCAGTGTCAGTCTTAGTGAAGACCGCAAGCGTGCGTGGACGCGAACATGTCGGCTCATTGACTCAACCATCGAGTTTCTGTTCTCAATGTGCGATTCGTTTGGCTACAATATTACTCGCGACAATCTCCGCATCGCTGGCGATGTCTACAGCAAGACGCTCCTGCGCATCCCGAATTCGCTTCCAGTGCTGATCATACCTCTGTGGGATAACAGTCCGCTGGGGCGATATGTCACGCCTGGTTGGGACGGCCACGCCTGCTTTTTCCACCTCAGTGGGAACTACGAAGACCCTTCAATCAGTCGTGCGTACGCCTCCGGCCTGAATCGCAGTGTACGAGAGACATTGACAGTCGACTGGCTCCGGAAACCCGGTGGAAGCTGGAAGAATGGCTGGTATGACGACCTACAAGGCACACGATGGCACGCTGACATGATTTCCACGAATCAACACGATAGCAGTCGTATGAAAGCGCGCCAGTTTGACGCAATAACCCAGCTCGAATTGACTTGTCGCAACTCTTCCGATTGTGCAGAACAAACGATTATCTCGAATTGGGGTAGCGAGTTTCTGAGTACACGCTACCTGACCGGCTTGCAGAACGTGATCATATCGAACGGCTACCGCTACGGTCTTTTCTACGTCAAAATGGAAGGACCTAACATCGTGACTTGCATTTATGACCTCTCGGCGTTTCTCTCGAATGCCTCAGTGATCTCATTGCTCATACGATGGATGCTGGTCATGCTGACGCTTCACAGAGGCTACTACAAAGGCCACAATATCTGGCACACAGCCGACATTGGATCGTTTGCCAACGCCTACAGCTTCATTGTGCTTCCGATAGCTATGCTGCCACGGATGAAAATGATTCTCGCAGCCTTTTATTCCGTCGGTTGTGAGTTTGAAGGCGATCAAAAGGCGCTCGGCGATTCCTGGTTTATCATGTACCCTTCGATCGTGGATATCGGATTCCTGAGCGCCAGTCTGCTCAATATGGTCGCGAAGGTTTTCCGACGGCGCGTCAATAGCTGGACGTTTGGGTTTACGATCCTGACTCTTAGTGGTATCCACTGGTTCCGTGTCAGCATTGCGCAGTCTCCGTTGTTTAAAATCGGAGGACGAGTCACTGTTCTAATCGGATCGGAAGAGTTTAAGCAGCTGACATTGCTGGATTTATTTGATGCCAAGAACGCAATGCGAATGAATGGGAATGTGACGTCGCTTTTACTGCTCAAGCTCATGGTGATACTGCTCGGCTTCTTTCTACCGCTCATTGGCTTCTCAGACAAGATGGGGCTGCATTCGAAGCAATCAAGAGCCACAACGCCCTGCGCAATTGAAAAGGCGCTGGCAATTCGCGCTTGTCATGTGGGAGGCATCGGCCAGTCCAGCATTTACGAACACTTGGGCAACACTCGAGTGATGTTGAACTCCTACGAGCTCATTCGGCTTGGGTATATTGTGGTCGGAAATCGCTATCTCATGACGTGGGACAACTGGTTCGTGCTCACAACCGTGGAGCGAATGCGGCGCGTGTACATGCTGTGGAATCACCGAATAATAGTCTTTCGTGTCACCGAATCGATCGGAACCAATGGCTTGCGCACCTACACTATCAGCGAACGCCCGGAATATAAGACTTTGACTGATCCAGACCTGAACAGTGTGCAGTGGTGGGATATTGATGCGCGACCAATTCCGTAGTCTTATAGTAACTGAAGAAGACGTGAATTAGACTCATGGTGCAGTAATATTTCAGTGTTTTCTGCTTATTTCTTGACCTTTAAACGACTGAGGTCGACCAATTAAACGGTCACACTTTGTTGGATGATGTTGGAAGTCTTGTTGGCTTGCTCCAGAAGAGACACAATCGTAGACTTGAAGTCGAGGCCAGAGTAACGACGTGGAAGGTCGTCATTCACATTAAAGTCTGGTGAGTTGTAATCTTCAGTCATGCTCACACTGCGCTGTGTGCGGCTAGCACTCAATGGTGCAGTAAAATTCGGTGAACCAGATCTCAGAGCTGCATTGCTGCCTGACTCGCTCACAGAACTGTCCAGTTCCAGATCATAAAGATCCAATTCCAGAGAACTATCGCGCCACGTACTTCCTCGGCTGTCACTTGCCGATCCCACTGAGTTGGCCTTGGTCTTGAGTTGAAAGTGCTGGCTTTCGTGCGCTAGTCTTTGCAATCGAGCACCAATCTCCTTGCGCAAGTGGTTCATACTCTTCCACCACTCGTGCGAGACGTGGCTTGTCGCTGGAACGTGATCGAGCTTCCAGAGGTCGAGCGTACCGACGCAGCGACGTCCTGGACGAGAATTTTCGAGGAAGGTAGCATCAGCTTCTTGCGCGTACAACGGGAAGCTTAAGAATGACACGGTTTCGTGGTCCGTGTGCAACGGGTGTGCTCGGAAACGATCATCGGCCCCCATTTCTCTCACGAAGAATGGTGCATTGTAGTACACTGCGTACGCGCTAGCACTTTCATCCCGCGGCAAACAATCTTCCACTACCACCACGGGCCATTCACTGGTGTCAGCGTCCATATCGGACGAAGCATTCACAAGGCAGAAAACCTGCTGGTCACAGACGATGTTGATGCTGCAACCATGCCACTGGGATGCCACATCTAGCACACGATGCGCGTAATGGTCCAACATTGCATCGTGCCGGAGAAACACCACCGAGTACGGATCCAGTTTGAGCGAAGATGAAAGAAAGATCGACCTGTCGAGCTCGTGAGCATTCGAGATTGGTGCCTTGGGGAATATATTGAGCCAGTCAAAGTCAAGCTCGTAATCCGGTTGCTGCGTCTCGAGGTGGTGTAGTGAGAGCTTGGTCCTCAGCGAAGCCGCAGAATCCGTGCTTCGACCGTCCAGGTCCTCAGTTTCGTGCACAGACGCTAGTGTGACTCGACTGTAATCCGAATAGCTCGAGCGATAAGTTGGAGCAATGCCAAAGGATCGCGTGCTTTGCGATACAGTCTTGAACGGCACGTCCAGAATCGTCACAGTCTGAGCACGACGTGCTCGCGACCGCAGTGCAGCTGGCATCGAGTCTTCGTCTTCGCTCATTTCAGAATCGGTCCAGTCTGATTGGTAATCGGAGTGATAATCTTCCATAACAGCATGGCGAGCACGGTCAAGCGCACTGGATCCTGGTGGTAAAGGCGCTGGAACTCTTCGTCGTGGTCGCGTACTGAACGACTTGGGCGGCGGTGCAGAGTACCGACGTGACGGTGTGACGCCATTCTTTCTTGGGAACTTTCGAGCTTGCGCTAGAAGAGCCTTGAATGACTCGTCTTCTTTGTCTGAGGATGATTCGCTATCGACAGACTTCTTGGGTTCTTCCGTATCCACTGGTTCAGATTGCCAAGCTTCCTGCTTCATCGGTTCTTCCACTAGAGCTGGAGTGATCATTGAGGCTGCAGGCCTAGTCGATTGCTTGGCCGTTTGATCCGCCCTCTGAGCTGTCGGCTGTATGTCGACCACACCTTGAGTGCCATAGAGACAGCGATTGCAGACACGGCGCTTCTTGCGGACGGCAGCTGGATTGGCGATCATTGAGAGGCATCGATTGCACGCGAGAAGCTTGCACACTTCGCAGCTGCGTTTCCATCGGAATGCGCCAAAGCGTTTACGGCAAATCGTGCAGTTGTTGTCGCTTGTTGGCATACTGGATAGCGTGATCGTGGACCTTGAAGCAGTCGTCGCTGGCGTGGGCTCGCCAGGGATCACAGACGGCAGTAGGGTGACCGTAGACCGCTGGTCTTTTGAAGCACTGTACACAATAGACTCCGGCATGCGTTCACTGTGGCGAGAGGCTTGTCTGTCAGCCTTTCTGTAGGTCGCATGTTTGGCCGGTTGTCGGATCCGAGTGAGTCCCATGACGTCCTTCCAGAGCTTCTGCTCCAAAGTGAGCGACCCACGCGATCGAGATTTGGTCGCAGGGTTTATTTCGGACGCTCGTTGATAGGACAATCCGAGGCTTTCTTCCATCGATTCCAACTCGCGCGAGCACGTGAGCAGAACTTCAAGCGAAACTTCTTCCTGGCCGTTGGATGAGACATCCTGGATGATGTACGTCACGCTAAACTCGTTGGGCGAGAGCTGTCTATGCTGGAATTCGCGGTGGTCCAGACCAAAGGAAGGGCATCGTACTGGCCGCAGCAAGTGCAGCACTGAGGCCACAGGCTCTGCCTCCTTGTCGACCTCGTCCATGTCGTTCAGCGACGGTTGCAGCCGCGTTGACAACGTGTAGGCCAGTAGCACGTGGTTCTCGCTGGATGCTGTACTGCTGCGATGGTACGGACGCAGACTGACGTACTGCAGATTCACATGCTCGCGCTCGCCCGTGGCGTGCTGCAGTGGACCAAAGTCCTTGACGAGACCGCCCGACGAGCAGACGCTCGGCAGCAGCTTGTCCAGCAGGCTGGACTTGTCAGTCGCGATCATGAGAGCCAGCGCGGCCTCTGTCTGCGCTATTGTGCCGGGAAGCCTGCGCACTGCGCGCATGCAGAGCTCGCTGTCGCTGAGGCTCTCAAAGAGCTCGACGTCCTGGCTCTCGCTCGTAGTCGCGTGGGTCACGCTGGGGCAGGGCAGCACGCGCTTCCACTGCATGGGCTGGAAAATCTGCTTGGCGAAGCGACGGCCGCACACTCGCGCCTGCTTCTCCGTCTCCACGGCCGGCAGCGCCGCTATGGCTCTCGGGGCGTCCGTCATGCTGGCCTCAAGAGCGCAAGTGAAGTTACCCAAGGTGATGGATGGCACATGGCCGTTCTATGCACACACACACACACTCCACCCCAAGCCAGTGTACAGTACATATGGAGATGGGCAACGTCTCGCCTTTGCGGACGGATCTAGTACCAGGAAAACTAGAAAATGGGTTCTAGTGCAGCATTTATTTGTGTTTGGACGGTTTGTTGTACGACAAGGTACTTTCTGGACTGGAGATTGACTGGACTTTCTGGAGAGGTCTTTCTGGAACGAGATCGTGCTGGTCGATCCTGCCCATCTGTTGACAGATCGATCCATCGCCATCAGAAAAGCGACGTCAGCGATTGCATATCAAAAGCGACTAGTAGCGGCATGTCGCCCTCTCTAGTAGTATATAGAGCCTTCGGTTCCGTCTTCGTGCATGGAAGATTGCCCTTCCAGTGGGAGCCCAAAGGAATGGAACGACGAGCAGAGAAGCGATTCTATAATCTCCTCCCATGGCTGTCCCTCTCTTCATGGCCTTGCTATCAGACGCACAGAAACAGGTTTGGCTGGCTGGCTTTGTATGCTACTAATTAAAAATTTTGCAAATTTGGATTTGGAAACTGGTAAAAAAAGAGACAGCTTTTACTCAAACCAAGATGTACGGTGCTCCAGTACACCCATCTGTAGACAAGTCGTATGGTAGATGCGAATAGTATCTGACTTCCTGGTCCATGATCAGCGCACCAGACGTAGAGTCCGTGCTAGCAGAGTGGCATCATTCAGACGTTCCGTCCTCACCGCGATGCACAATACGAGCTACTGCATTGGTGAGGCCTTAGTGGCCAACAGACAGCGCAACACCACTGGCATACATTTTCCACCTCTGCAGCTATATCCTATGCTGTGCGTCCACGATTGAGATCCGGCTTGTGAGCCACCCATACTTACATCCAGCTGAGCCACATGCTGAGCCACCTGGTGCCCTGGATACCCTCCACTTTTATTTGCTAATCAACCCATAACTGCCCACTTGGTCATTTGAATTGGCGCTAATGACTGCCATCTCGCGGAGATCTTTCCATTGATGAGACCCATTAAACTGCTAGTAACGACCGTAGGGAATGGAAAACTTAGACGCTAGATCCATCAGCAAGGCGATCCTGGGCTACTACTGTACATGCGCGGTAACTGGGGTCTGTAATTACTAACTAGAATGGTCAACGTTTCACCAGAACTGCTTGAGTAACGCTCCTCCATCACCGGTGCAAAGCCAATATTCACGATCAGTTTAGAAAGGGGAGTTGATATTACCACACAATAGATATCACGGTGACAAAATTTGTCGCCATGGGATCAATCGTGGAGACATCATGAAACCATTCACGTTGAGCTCAGTGGCGAGACTATTGCTGATGATACAAGTGGTCACGCACACGAGCTGCGGCATTCGTTCGACGTTAAGAATGCGTACAGTGCTAATGTGAGCCAAGCTATTAGGACACACGATCTAACACACGATCTAATCTCCGTGTTGTTAGCTCTTCCTCCTGGTTGAATCGCGAATTTCAAGTTAGTAACCTACTTCTACATAAGTCAAACACATTATATAAAAATAAACAACTTTCTCAAATTTACGATAATTTATAGTAGGCGATGTGAATTAGTCTGACTCCCAAGACCGACTGGATTGCGATATCAAAGAGTGATTCTCCTTGAAACTTGACAGAGCGAGATAGATTCAGCGAACTGCTGGCCAAGAATGCTAGTATACCAGCCGCCTGCCACAGAATGCCACACATGGCGAAAGGATTCAGTCTGGCCTGGAGCCTTGTTGCTCTGGATGCGATGCAGAGGCCGCCAGTATGGATACTCGATTGGGTAAGGCTCACGCCTAAAAGTAGCTATTGTATTGCACCCGCGTTGCTCTGTGTGTGGGTGTGTGGGGGGCGGTTGCGACCAGGAGGGCGTCATCTTGTGTGGTCCACCTGTCAATACGAATTTACGAACTTGAGCTCTGTCTGTCCTGGACTTTACATGCCAATGCGAAATGCTTGAACCAGCGACAGCACGCGTGGGTGCCGAGAACAGGGTTCTTTCCACGCTTTATCCATATGATACTGCGTTCAGTATAATAGGAATGCAGCGTCGTTATCAGCTGAGCACACGACTTTTACTAGCCGTCTCTGTCTCTCTGTACGCACACGCCACGAGAGTCCATTGTCGGCTCGTACATGAAGGGCTCACGAGTCGATCTCCTTCAGTCAGTCCCCCAGAGAGCGGCCAAGAGACAGCTACTCCTTTCTCGATGGCCGATTGGTCGTCGATTGCCAGCGAATGGGTTGAGACTGACCGTCGAAGAGACACTCGAACTACAACGCTCGACGCTGCGTCTTCGTCCTCTAGCGAAGGATCGCGTGGCCGGCAACTCATTGCTGACTCGATCCTGTCGGCATTGCCGGTAATTCCAACTGACGGCCCGCAGTCCTTCCACCGTCTTGGTCCGAATCTCATACTGCCCAGTCTCCTTGCGCGGCCGAATAGTGACCCGGAGGTATCCGATAGCTCGGCGAAAGACGACGACAACGATGGCTCTGCTCGGTCCAGTGTCAGCAGCATGAAGGGCATGCGAACACTGCGACCTGTCACGGCCTCGTACGTGATCGAGCTCGCTGAGGGAACGCACCAGGACCGGATGATTCGTGAACTCGCGTCGACTGTGCACCTGATCGTGCATCCGACCAACGACCCTGTGGCCATGGAGCGCATGTACGACATATTTGCCTCGCGGAAGGTTCATTTGCACGGCGTCTGGCTCGCGGATCTGTGGTTCTACACGTAAGCGCAGTCTTTTGCTCAGCTGGTTTGGCATCTAACTCTGTTTCTGGTCCACAGGAGGAACTCGAATCCGCTGCTTGGACTGGGCTTCGCGCACATCTGGCATCCGTTCAAGAAGTTGGATCGAATGCTTATCCTTCTTGCTGCGCTGTGTACGTATCCGCAAGAGGGATGCATTGCTATTGTGGGATCTATACTCACGCCTATGTGTTTGCAGTGGCCATGTTTCTCTGTTGCGGGCTCTTCGCAGCCAGAGATTGTTGCATGATGAAGCTTGATGGGCCAGCCAGCAGAGCCGCTCCTGTTGCGTCTCTGGATAATCTGAGCTTCGCAGATCTCGCAGCTGAAGGATCTGCATCCGGTCAAGACGGTTCAGCGTCGATCGATTCGATCCTGGGGACGCTCTGGGACTCGCTGCAGAGCTCTGTTTCTTCAACCGACGTGAGCGCTTCAACATCATTAGCGCACTCAGCAGCGCCAGTGGAAACTGATTCGAGCAGCGGAAGCAGCAGTTCGTCAAGATCAGTCCCAGCGATCCCATCAAATTCGGCTTCTGCATCAGTGGAACCGCCCACAGATTCCGCGTCTGGCGCTGGAAACACGATGGAGATCTCAATCAAGAAGCCAACCAACGGTCAGTACGGAATCAAAGAACCGATCCCGATCGAGTGGACGCTCGCACGCGTCGCTGGAACGAAGCCGCTAATCACTCAATTCCAGATTGAATTCAGTCCTGACGGTGGAGCCACGTTCTCTCAAATTGCATCCACAGTCACGCCTTCTTCACAAGGCGGCGACGACAGCACTGACGGCACTTCTCTCTTCCATTTCGACTGGGACTCGAGGCGGACCGACTGGTATCTGTGCACGGATTGCGTCCTGCGCATCTGCGCGATGGAGCCTACTAGCTTCGAGAAGGCCTGCATTCGATCCGACGGAGAAAGCGCGAACGCAACAAGCAGCAGTGCCTTAACACTAGCCTTGGCCGATGGCTCCACGTCAAAAGGCTCTGATACCGGCACAATCAGCTTCCAGATCGTGAACGAGACTCTGGTGTGCTCGTGTGGACTCGAGGCGGAGAATTATGTCGTGTGGGCATTCATCATCGCGATCTGTCTGCCGCTCATCACGCGACTGCTGCAGCCTCTAGTGACGTTCTACCACGACTCCAAATGCTACGGACTGTTTGCACGCCAGGGGAGAGAAAAAGTGCCACGCCTCGGGTATTATGGTGCAAAAGCCACACGAAAGGGACGGCTCGTGGTCCTGCTTGTAGTGGCTGTGCTTGCTGTGCTCTCTGGTCTGCAACTGGACCATGTATACAAGAGCGACACGTTATCTACCCAGACCGACTCGACCATGGAGCTTTGGGGCGTCACGTTCGCCTTGTGTGTAGCCATCGGGTTTATTTATTGCCTTGTCGTCGATTCGGTTGTCTTCTCCGCGCGTTGGTGGCACTCAGTTCCTTCTAAACCCGTGCCTGAAGTCGTGCGTATCCGATCAGGCTCTGCTCCGTCCAGCAGTTCGCTGGATGTACACCAACTGGCGTGAAGAAGGTTTGAATGTGTGGCTCTCGATTGAAGAGAGCTTGTTTTGGTTAGTCAATGTCAGTAATCATGCGTCAATACAAGTATCTATTTAATACTACGAAGTAGCGTTTTGTGTGACTGTAAACTGCCTTTCAAACCAAACAAAGGATCACAATGTCGTCGACCAGAAAGAATTTAAACGACTAGAGTAGTAATGCATTGACACTAATTTACATGAAATCTATGCAGAAAGCGGACTCTTTTGTCTGAAACTGCGATAACTAGAGCTGTCTAGCTGTCGACAGGAAGAGAGAGGTGCGTCGCTTTGACATCACGCACGCCGCGATGCTATTGGATTCCTACGCAGCGGCAGGATGCGGGCAGGATATCGATTCGTTCGCCTTGGTCGTTGGCTTCACGATGCTGCCGAATTCCGGGATGATGGGGCCGAGACTCACATCGTCCGACTCCCAACTCAGCAGCTTGTGGACCGACGGGATGACGTGCTCAGTGATGTACACGAGCGCTTGCGTGAGTAGGCCCAGCAGGGCGTCGCCCATTTGCAGTGGAGAGTAGAGCATTGCAGCTGATTGGAGATTGGTGGTGTTTCGCTTGCTTGTCAAGATGGAACTTGAGAACTGAGCTCTGGCAGCGCGCTGCAACTACCAGAGCCTTCCAGCGTGTTCTATTACGTCGACTGCCGCATTTCTATGGCGGGGCGCTTTCATGCTTGGTTGCGTCCGCTCGTGCGTCATGCAAAAGTCCATTCAGCCAATCACACGCCAGCATTCCACTCAACCTGCAACCTCCAATCCAGCAGAAAGCCACGCATTTTATAATAAATACGCGACCTCAGAGTTGAAGTTGCGTGTTTTTTGTCCAATAGACGTTCGTGTAGATTTTTGTAGGTTGGTCGTGTCTTTGGCAAAATGGAGCCATCTATCGAGAAGCGCACACGTCGCAGCGTCACGACCGAGTCTCAAACAATCTCATGAGAAATTCATGGCAACAGGATGATGTAACAGCGTTGGATGTAGAGAACGCATGGGGCTGTGGTGCCAGTACGCAATTCTGCTTGGCTATGGTGCCAGAGATGGATACTTCCGACCACACAACGACAGAGTGTCACGCAAGAAGCTCAACGCAGGAACAAATGTGGACTAAAAGCGACTTAGAGAGGCTACTGGTACACGGACAAGCAAATGTGCAGGTAGCTCAAGCAGCGTGCGCCAGCGAGTGGTTCTTCTCTTGCATGGCGGCCTTGGTTGGAACGCAGACGCCGCACCATTCCTGTCGTGAAGACTGAGTGAGAAGCATTCACTCCTATCTTCAATGGGAATATACAACTTACTGGAATAATCGGACCGATGTCGCCCACGTCCCAGCGCAAGTACGACGCGAGTGGCGGCAGCAGGAACTCCAACACAGAGAGCACGCTCTCGAGCGTGTCGCCAATGAGGTCTTCTGTCACGTTGATAGTATCAGCCACGAACGGCATTATTGTGGGTTGTGTAGATAGATGGCTTGAGTACTGGCGAGTGAGTTTAGGAATGGACTGAAGTATTCTGATGAGCGCCATGAAAGGCCACAGAGCTGACACCATCACCCCAAGGTTTCCGCCAGTTCTGTGTCATGGCCGTCCCACTATCCTGTAGACGTCCAGTGCTCGAAGCAGCAGGCGAATCGAACGACTTGGGCTTCCATGTCATAGAGAGAAATGCGACACATTGGTTGAACAGCAAGAGTGACGATTCCATTCAATTGGCCCAAGATCTGGACTTGTACTTCGATATTCTCATGGACGCAGCTCAAGGTGACGCCAGCGCAGGAGGATGGGGGGCTCAGTACGCAATGTGCAGGATGGCTGGGCGCGCGATCGTGACTCCATCCACAGTCTGCGTGATCTCGGGCCAGCCAGGGGACGTGCTCAGCACCTCGCGGACCAGACCGACTCCATCGGCCGTCGGACGCACGAGCACAGTGTCTTCGGACTTGGTGCCGGCCACGGATGGGTTCCACGCAAACGCCTGGTTCACAGCCACGATCTGGTCCGACGTGGGGTTGGCGACCCACTCGCGGCTCTGGTAGCCAGCGCAGCCGCCCTGGTGGTGAAACTTCCACTCGCCCGGGTAGCCCTTGGCCTCGTACGCGTCCTGGATGGCCTTGAACACTTCACAGGCGCGCGCACCGGGCGTCGAGCGCACGATCGCGACCGTGTCGACGTACGTGGCCGCGTCGTGGCGCTTGAGCAGATCGGCAGGGATCGTGGCGTTTGGAGTCGTCGTGATGTACACGAGGCGCGTCACAGAGAGCACGAAGCCCGCGCGACGTCCACAGAGCACGAGCATGGCCTTGTTCTTGACGCGCTTCTGCGTGGGCAGCGGGTGACGGATCGTGTCCACGCGCTCATCGGCCGCTACGAGCAGCACGATGGGGAGAATGCCCTGCTTGAAGCACTGATCCGACAGCTGCGCCGCGATCTCCCACTCAGTCATGCTGGGGCGGATGCCGCGCGCGACATCGCCAATGATCTTGCCGCAGTCCGCGCCCAGCGACCGGTAGAGCGACTGCTCGTACGTAGTCAGCACTGTGCGCAGCGCTAAGAGCTTGGTCTCAAGAGCGGGATTCGTCTTGTCCTCCACGACGTTGTCGCTCTTGGCCAGCTCCTTGGCGATGGTCAGAGCGTTGAATGGGACGAACCAGTCCTGTTCGTGGACCTATCGATGGCAATGCCTCAGTCAATGCTGCTCGAACCTGCTGCAGCGTTGAACGCACCGTGATCTCACTCTGCAGTCCATTCATCTCCTCGTTCAACAGGCGATGACCCTCGATCTTGTTGGTCACCACGATCACACGCGAGGCGTCGATGTAGATGGAGCCAACGCCGCCTGCGCCAGCACCTGTCACTACGCAGTCCATCCATTCTTGCGGACTCAGAGATTCATTAGTCACCTTCGGTCGCCGTGTTGATGAAGCTACGCGCTCCATTCGTGATCCAGGCAAAGTTGTGCGCGAGACTGAGCACTGCTGCATGCTGCTGCAGCTCTCCAAGCGCCTGGCGACTGCGCACCCGAGTCAGGAAACAGCCCACAGGGAGATCTTTTGCGGTTACGTACACATGGGCCACCTTGGTCTGGAAGTCCTTGAGTCGCTGCGCTGGGTCTTGCGCAAAGGCGTCCACGTAGTTACGCGCATCCATTGGATCTGGTTGGGAAATGGGCGGCTACTAAGAGCTCCGACTTGCAATCAATGATGCCTCCCAAGTTCAAGCAGGTCTTGCAAATACCGGTAGCTACCGGTATTCATACCTCTGCTACTGTACAGGTATTCTAGAGCAAATCAGATTGGTCTAGTCCTGTCTGTATTGTCTGGTGTTGATGTCTTAGACCTCAGCTAGGGCCATGTCTGGTACATAGACAGGCCCAAACAGAAATACAGCGTGTGAGGTATCTACCTTAAGCTAAGCTCATCCTTCATGGACCATTTTTTTGTGAATACCGGTTTTATTTCTTGCTGCTGATATGTACCGGCTACGCTCGGTTACGCTTGCTAAGCGGCTTGGTCATTAAACCAAAATGGTACCGGTATATTTGGTGATCTAGAAGAGGTATAATATAGGGGCAAAAAAAAAAATACCCCAATATCAAACGTTAATAAAAAAATACCCCATTTCAACAATAAACAAAAAAATGCGCATATTTCCTGTAATTTACCGTTCAAGTCACCTCGTGGATAAAATACACGTAATATACACACGCACGATAAAACTACCGGAACCTATGTTGAGTATACAACACAGTAACGCTAAGTTCGTGCGCAATCTTACATAAGTGCGC
>JAADVW010000327.1:0-36033 GCA_023335875.1 Elongisporangium prolatum
CCCCCCCCCCCCCCCCAGCCAAGCATATGAATTAATAAAAGCCAATGCCAGATTTGGCACCTTCCGGTATGACGCATACTTATCTGGAAAGACTAATGCTGATCTCACATTCAAGCTTTTGTAAATTCAAGTCACATACATTCGCCAAAAAGCCCTTTTTTGCTAGGATATTCAATTTTAACTGCTCTGAAGAACAAGCCAAGGTAGATCCATCACGTTGACAACGCCCAATAGCTCGACTTCCAAATCATCTAACTGAAAACGCTGATCAAGTTTATCCGTCTCCAACGGAAAAAACGATGAAGATCTAGGATCGAACGAACCCTGTACAGCCGACAGAGCACAAGTGAATCGCTCACTAAGGCGAGTTGAATCAGGTATAACGGAGCGTTAACCGATGAAGTCCTGTCATCAAGTAAAGAAATTAGGGTTTCGGATCATGCGGCTTTTTCGCTCTTGTCCATAGTGACGGTGTTATTATTATTCCTCATTTCGATATGTTTGCCACAAATAAGAGAATTCATTTTGGGAATTCGGCTGGTATGACTCTCAACAATCGCTTCACGCCCACCGATTGATAAAGAACCTTTCTCAGCTCACCATCTATCCATTTGCTGGTCAAAGACTGCCTGCTGCAAAGGATGTAACCAAGCGTGGTCAGAGAGTTAGTTAGTGCGAAGTCGCAATTTTATTTGGCTGAAAACAAATAGACCAAGCGGGATAAAGAAATAGCTAGCCACACGACACCTAGATTGTCTCTGCGGCGAGATCCAGTCGCCATCTGTGGTTGATACTAAGCACAAAAGCAGTAGCACTCAGTGTAAATTCTAATACCAGGAATGTCTTCGCAGAGCCTTCTCGTGTGAAGAAATAATAGTAAATGGAACACAGTCAAGATAATCTAGACGCTGTGCATTGAAATAGCTTCTACTCGAAACAAGCGTAAATGCTCATGGGGAGTTTGCCAAAAAGAGACGCGTACTTATCGAAAAACCCTTTGTGCACAATGGAAGAATCTACCAATCGTGTAGGCAAATGCGACTACGATGCTATTGCAGCCGACAACTTGACTTGAAGCCGTTAATATAGTGCACAGTGCGACTTGGAATCGAAATTTATGAATGAAATTTGGCTCAACTGATCGTGCCTGGTAGCAATTCAGATAGACAAAGACGACTCGAAGGCATGACCGATTACGAGAATTGTGGATACGATGTTCTCGTTCGTATCGATAACGACAATTGTGCATTTCTGTTGCTACTACTAGACGGCACGCCATAGTGCAATTGCGGAACCACTAGTTAATAGTGTTTTCAACCAGCCTTATGCATACGGGGTCACCTGGACCAACTTCGCGACCACGTGCATAGAACAGAATGCCACTTGCGTCCAGAGTCGGAAAGACAAATCCCATGCGCAGTGGTGGAGTTTCTGATTCGTAGTTTGTACCTTTAAAACTACATAATCAAGTCGCCGCATCCCATTGATTTCAAGTTCACGGTGGGAGTCTCAGTAAGTTTCGACTGCGTTTGTTTACGAATGCATTGTTTTGAGCGGGTTATGCGACACTATGTGAATACGTATTGCTTACTTGTAGAGTTAAATCTATGATTGTCCAGAGATGATCGACATAATGACGACATAAACGTCGAAAGACGAGCATTGTCTGAGATGGTGCAATCACTTGATGTATAAATTCATTTCCGCTACAGCTTCGTGTTTCCCGCACTGAAGTAGAACTGCGCACAATATCCATGGTGAACCTGATTCATCCGAGAGATAATTGACTTGACTTGGTCTGATTTATCCGTCTCCAAAGGCATGACATACAACTGATCGGAAGCTTCTGTGGACCGATGACGTGCCCACCTCCTTTTTTAAGGTCGATTTGTACCTAATAAAGCCTTCTCCGCTTTCATTAGCGATGCGCATTGGTGGGCTGAATTTTATCAGCGATAGATGTGCTTGGACTTTCCGACATCTATAGTCGTGATTTCCCAACTGACCGCAAGGGCGTTGAGCCGCCGGAGTAGGATTCAACAGAGCGTGAGGTCAGATGCGGCTAATATTTTCAATTGTTGAGGACGCATACAATTCCAAGATTGAGATGCCTGATTTCGTCTGGTAGAATATATGCACGAGCGATTTTTCTGTTCTTTGTGTTAATCGTAAAGGCAGATAACTAATTATATGGAAATGCGACCTATCCGCATTGAAACAGATCGCCCCAAGGCAGCTCCATCGAGTTCACAACGCCCAGCAGCTCCATCTGAGAAACATCGGCCTTGAAATTCTGCTCCGATCGCGCAATCGCCATAGGCAGGAGGAAAAGTTGATCGTCGTGGCGACTCGATCGATAGATCCCGATCTCGAGGCCTCCGTACCAGTACAAGCGACTGAGAACAATCGGATCGCTCATCACAGTCAAGTTCATCAGATATAACGTCGCATTGACCCCTGGGCTTCGGCCATAAAGATACGCGATGGAGTTTTGAACGATACGACTCTCTTCACTTCTGTTGACGATGAACGATGCAGTGGTGATCTTTCCAGTATTCGATTCGTCCGTGATGTAAATCGAGCTCTTCTTCTTTTTGAAAAGACTGGTCGATGGGTTCACTGGGAGATACCGCTTATAACCCACTGGCGTGACCACAAAGCCGTGCCAGCTCACCACGAGTGCATTCACAGGCCACAATGTACCAGCTGCGTATGATACGATCGTGTGTGGCCAGATTGTGAGATCATGTGAAGGGATGATCTTTAGTTTGCTGACAAGGCGCACGAGTACGTAAACCACGATCGAGAGCACGGTAACAGCAAGGAAGCATACCGTGAGGTATTTGGCATCCAGTGTATCTCCGAGACAAAACATGTACGCCAAAGTCCGTGTGTTGTCGTATCGAGCTGCACGAATCATACGTCCTCGGGCACTTGGTACCACCTCTGAGATAGAAACTATGTCGGTAGTACGGAACGACAGCGATCGGAATTGCGAACTGATGGTGAGAAAGGCTGTGGCACTCAGTGTGAACTCTGGGACACCTGGAACGCCTTTGGTCGTTGGGTTACATTGGCCTCTAGTGCGTAGGAACTGGAAAATGTGGAACACAGTAGCGAGCAGCCACAGACTGCGCATGGAAATAGTGGCTACTCGAATGAAATGGCGGAGATCGAATTTGAAAGTGCCATCTTGAGCCGTGAATTGATCATACACTTCTTCGTAGACCATGGCAGAGTCGATCAGATGAGCAAAGGTGTAGGCAAAGACTGTAATCATGCTTCCGTAGGTGACAACCTGGCTCGGAGCTGTGAACATGGTGCGCAGTGTTCCTCGCAATTGAAATAAGCGAGACGCCTGCGTAAACTCAGGCTCAGCCGATCGCGCTTTGTAGCAACAGTAAAAGAAGCTAGCCATTCTCAAATATGCGTATCCTTGGCCCAAGATGCGAGTCACAGCAATAATTATATGCCAATCCACGATGTTGGTCGACATTGACTCGCCTTCGTAACGGTAGTCGTCGACAGCTACTGTCGTACATTGACTGGGTGTAGACGCGATTCTAGACGTGCAATTGCGAATCCGAGTGACAAGTAAGACATCGTATGACTGACGTCCTTGGTACGAGGGAGTCTCGATTCCACTATCTCCGTACGCTTCGATTAGAAGCATATCCATTTGCATTCCAGGATTTCTCTTGGCCAATGCGCGAGTGTTGGTTACGATGTCTTGCCAAATGACACGGCTCGGAACACAAGGAGCATTCTGCTCTGTGCACGTTCGCTCAAAGTTGATCCACGCGTCGTTACAGGTGTACGGCTGATTGGACATACTGGTGCAGAACTGGAATTGCTCCGAAGCCACAGTCTCCATGTCATAATAAAGCGCTTGGACAGTTCGAAGGACCTTCCGGTTGAAGAAGAAAGGGAAAACGAAATCATTCAACCGGTCAGCATACAAATTCTCTGTCCGAAACGTGATCCCAGGGCGATCGTGCTTATGTTTCTTCCCGAGTTGGGCCACTGGATCCACCACCGAGTCCAGCATGCCAAACACTGTGGGATATCCCATCCTCTTTCTAGGGCACTTTTCCTCGTACACCATACAGGGCGGCCAAGCCGAAAGTTGGAAGTATTGAGCCAGAGTTCGAATCCCAATGGACGTCGTATCAAACTTGTAAGACCAGACCTTCTTTGTGCGGCTGTTGGTGGCGTTGTTGAGAATGTGTACCACTGGATATCCGTACGGTCCAAAGGACGAGAAGATGTTGGGCTCTAATGGTGTAAAATTCACACTGGAAATGGAGATTCTAGTGCGAAACATGTCGGTCAGCAAAAGCAGGTAGGAGAAGATGAACACAGCACAGTGTATCCAAGAAAACGTCGTCTCGCGATCAAGAGATCCACTTCGATAGGTCCGTTGATGCTTCAGAATCGATTGCAAAGTCGGGCTTTCATTCTTGCTTTTCGTTTCAAGCTCAGCGCCAGCTGGAGGCACAACAGCTTCCATTGAGCCTTACGATAAGGCTCGATGGGCCTGACAATCGATCCGGATATGGAGAGGAAATTCTCGTCGGGACGTGGTCGGAGGGGTTAAGCTTGAGCCGGGCCAGAGGTTTGGTGCGTTGTGAGAGCTGGTCGTCTTGAGCCCGAGCGAGTCCGATGCTCAATGAGAATTGTTGAACGCGCAGCCGCAAGAGAAAAACCTTTATCGCCTGAAACGGATCGGACCAGGACATCAAAACCTCACGACCACCTCAACCCGACACCTCGGAGCGTCGCTGCGAGGTGTTGCGTTCGGTAACTGTTCTATTCCACCCTACTCCTCGAACGATAGCAGGCGTATCGTCACTACTTGTGGGTCTGCATGAGGCGTGCGATTTGCACACGTGACGACTGAGCTGTCAAAGCCGTTTGAACGCAAGTTTAAGCTGTCGAATGTGGGAGCTTGAGACCATGAGTTCTTCGCCACATCCATTTTTATCCTCAGCCGTAACCACTTCAGCCGATTTATTCTCGCAGTGCTGACTGAAACCGTAGAATTCCGTTCAGGAACATTCACGCGTCATGGAGTTTTCAAATTCAGTAATTATAGCGTCCAATTTCCGTCTAAACACTGCAAGTTACGACCGAGCAATTTATTATTAGTATCTCAGCACCACCCAAGGCATGCTCCATCGCGTTCACAAGGCCCAGAAACTCCATATTAAAAACATCGACCATGAACTTTTGCTTAATCGCCAAAAGCAGAACGAAGAGCTGATCATTGTATAGAGTCGATCCATAGATCTCGATCTCGTGGCCTCCGACGGATAACCCATCACTGTTGAGTTCATCTGGTATAAGCTGTGGGCTCCGCAAATCGAACTCTTCTTGAACATAGTGGGATTCGGTGGGATTGAGACCCGCTGGCGTGACAATGCCGTGCCAGCTCACCATTGGCGCGTGTCTCAGGAACAGATAAAAGACGCGCACTATGAACCTGGTGTTGTTGTAGCGAACCATCTCCGTAGCAGACACTACGCTAGAGATAAATTAAGCACTGAGGATCATGAAGGGTATGGCACAGTGTGAACAGTGACGTACAGCACTGTGGTCAGAAGAGGAGACTGCACACAGTGCCACTCGGATGAAAAGTGGGAGGTCGATGTGGAATTTGCCCACGAGAGATTCCGCAAACATTTCTTCGAGGAAAAGGCGGTGATCTGTGCTTCCGTTAGCCACAGCTTGACTTTGAAGCAGAGGACATGGTACGATACGATGTCTAGAGTACATTTATGAGCCAAGTGCAAGGTCTTCCACTACTCGTAGCAATATCGTCGACAGTGCCTTTGATTGAAACACCACTGCACTATCGCCTCTTCGACGCCATTGAATGATAGAAACACCGATAAAATAAATAAAAAATATGGACCATACTTAATCGCTTGCAGTTGTACAAAACGACTGGACTTGCACACTGCTTGAATATTGAACAGTACTTCATATTAAATCCGCAGATCAATGGTTTCGCTCTCTGGCTCGTCACAAACATTTGCGATTTGTGTTGTTTAATCGAGATGCATACAACTGACGGAGCTAAATATCTTAATATTGCAGCATTGTGGGGACATCAGCATTAAAAAGCTCAAAAATGAAGTCATTTTTTTTTTTTTAAAGCATCAGTATTGAGCCTGCACAGACGCTATTTGATTCCAGGAAGAGCAGAACAGTCTGTATGCACAAGTGATCAACCGCATTGAAGCAGATCAGTCCATGGAAGATCCATGGTGTTCACAATACCCAACAACTGCAACTGCGAATAATCAATGCGGACGTTTTGTCTCGAATTTTCGATCGACGACGGGAGAAAAAATAACTGGTCTTCAAGCCAATAGATGCCGATATCTTGGCCTCCAAACCAATACAAACGACAGAGCACCATCGGATCGCTCATCACAGTCAAGTTCATCAAGCGAAGCGTGGCGTTGACTGCTGGGTTCCGGCCGTCGAGAGAGGCGATTGAGTTTTGAATCGCCAGGCTTTCTTCATTCTTGTTAACAATAAACGAAGTCGCCGTACCCTTCCGTACGGCTGGTGTGTCCGACGCAAACACGGAATTCCGCTTTGTAAAGTACGATGGGTTCACTGGCAAATAGCGTTTGACACCCACTGGCGTAATAATGGCGCCCTCCCAACTCACCATGAGCGCGTTTGCCGACCAAAGCGTTCCTGCCGCATACGAGACGATCGAGTGCGGCCAAAGAGTGAGTTGGTGCATGGCCATAAGATTGCAGCTGCTGAGAAGACGTACAATTCCGTAGATCAAAACTGAGCAGGCAGTCACTACTAAGAACGATGCAGCAAGGAACTTCGCATCCAGTGGGTCTCCCAAACAAAATAGAAACGCCAGCTGCCGCGTATTGTTGTAGCGCGCAGCTCGGATGCTGCGTCCTCGCTCGCTTAATACCACTTCCATAATGGACACGATCTCTGTATTCCGGAACGATAGCGATCTATACTGAGCGCTGATGGTGAGAAATGCAGTCACACTGATCGTAAACTCTGGGATACCAGGAATGCCTTCCGCTGCTGGAACGAACTGGCCTCTGGTGCTAAGGTAGACGGCTATATGTAATGCCGTTGCCAGTACCCACAGGCTGCGCATCGAAACACTCGCCATTTCAATGAACTGCTTGATATCGAAATGAAATTTGCCCACAAGTGTCGTAAACTCCTCAAACACAGCTTGGTACGCCATTGAACAGTCGATCAAGTGAGCAATCGTGTAGGTAAACACAGGAATCATGCTTCCGTAAGTGACGACCTGACTGGGCGCAGTGAACATGGTCCGTAGTGCAGCTCGTACTTGAGCGGCAACGGAGGCATGACTGAATTCAGGCTCAGTCGATCGCGCTTTGTAGCAACCTAGAACAAGCGAAGCCATTCGCACGTACGCGTAACCTTGGCCAATGGAGCGAATAACAGAAACGGTGAACGCCCAGTCCAGGACATTCGTAGAGAGTGACTCGCCCTCGTACCGGTAATCATCAACAGCGATCGTCTTGCACTCGTTATATAGTCCTTGAGTGCAGTTCCGAATGCGAGTGATCACAGTAACATCGTATTGCTGGTGTCCTTGAAGAGAGAAGCTTTCGATGCCACGATCTTCGTATCCCTCGATGAGCAGAATGTCCATTTGCAGACCAGCGTACGTCCTGGCCATCGCTCGGGTGTTGGCCACGACGTCTTCCCAGATGAGGCGACTGGAAGCACAGGGTGCGTTCTGCGAGGAGCAAGTGGAATTGAAATTGATCCAGTTGTCTCCGCAGGTGAACGGCTGGCTGGAGTCTCCGCCACAAAACTGGAATTGCTCATTCACCACAGTCTCCGTGTCGTAGTAAAGTGCCTGGACCGTTCGGATCTTGTTAAGCTGGAAAAAGAACGGGAAAACGTAGTGGTGCACGCGATCATAGTACACGTTCTCAGTCCGAAGTGCTACGCTAGGACGCTCACGCGTGTGTCGCACTTTGCGCTGTGCAACTGACTCTACAAGTGAATCCAACATGCGGAACACGGTCGGATATCCGATCTTGGCTCCTTCACAGTGTGCCTTGTACACCATACACGGAGGCCAGGACGTCAGGCTAAAGAACTGAGCCACTGCTCGGATAGCGACTGACGTTGTATCGAACTTGTACGACCAGACTCTCGCCGTCTCGTTACTCGTGGCGCTCCAAGGGATGTGGACCACAGGATATCCATACGGGCCGAAGGGCATGGAGACGCTTGGCTCCAGTGGCGTGTACTTGAGGTGGCGAATGGCGATCGTGGTGCGGAACATGTCCGTGAGCAGCAGCAGATACGAGAAGAGGAACACAGCGCTACGGATCCACGAGAACGGAATGTCGCTGTCCAGTGAGCCAGGGCGCAGTCTTGGGGGGAAGTTGAGAGGAGAGGATGTCTTCGGAGCACAGTCCTTCAAAGCCTGCTCCATTATCGACAGCGGAGCTACTTTAGGGACTTGACCTGGACGAGAGAAGGCGGAGGCCTCGTGGACCTTCACGGTCATGGCTTCGAAACGCCAGCTGACTTTGACACTCGCATTGTGCTATTTCCAGCCGCCAGACGACATGAGGTACAATAGTGACTGCCGCCCGTATTGCAATTTTCAGCTAAATTGCAACTCCGGGCAAAGAAGCAGCACGCTGCGATCAATTTCTTAAAATTAATCGCATTTTTGCAATTTTTTTAAAAATTGAATAGAACATGATCAGTATAAATTCTTATTTATACTGATCATGTTCTATTCAATTCTTATAACTGCAATTTATTCATGTCCTAATCGTATTTTAGCAATGAGCGTAATGCTGTACTGCGCAAAAATGAAAATAGAACTTGAGTGTGGCTTGGCAACGAGCTTTCTTTTACGGCGCATTTTCAAATAAATTACAGATAAAAAGAGGAACGATCTGTACAGCGTTCTATTTAAACTGTGAGTGTACCGGGCGGGAAACGTGGGTTCAAAGTCAACAGATGACAGGACGGGCGAACGCAGATCGCTCTCCCTTCCTCCATACAGTATCCCTCTCACGTCCATTCCTGCTACTGAAGTGCACTACTGTACATAGTGCGCCTTCCGTGGCTCATCAGCATCTCGCATCTGTGGCTCTGATCCCTCTTAGCCTTTCCTGCATCTGATTCCCAAGTTGCCACTCTTGAACTCTCACTTGCGCTCTTACCGGCCAGAGCTCACAACTACTCATGGCTTCCAGTGACATCTTCAGCTCCAGCCAATCGCCGTACACGGAGCATGAGGACGACAAGTCCTTGCGTAAGAAGGCCGAGTCACAGAAGAGCGTCCGGATCGCGGAGGGCGGAAGCAACAACGACCAGTGGAGCTACGGACTGCTCTCTCCAGGCGACGGGAGCTGCTCCGGCTGCGCAATTCCGTACTGCTTCCCCTTCGTGTCGCTCGCAGAGGCTTCCTATTGGACATGGGGCGAGCTGGCCGCCTACCTCTCGGCTTTTTACTTCGGTGTGCTGGTCATCACATGTGTCATCACCGGCGTGCTCTTCGGTAAGTACAGCCACCACAAAGTCCAGAAGTCCGAGTACACGACCTACTACGACGAGTTCTACCACAGGTACTTCCGCAAGTGGGTCATCAGCAAGTCCAACAGCACGACATTCACATGTCTCGTCATGGCGCTCATCACTGGTGGCCTCTACCTGCTCAGTCTGGCGCTCTTCCGGGTCTTCCTGCGCCGCAGACTCCGCATCCGAGGCTGGTTCTGCATGGACGCGCTGCAGTCGCTCTTCTGCTCCTGCTGCGTTGTGGCCCAGATGCACGCGCATGTCAAGCGCATGCAACCGGAGAAGCGCGACGTGAGCACGCTGTCGGCCTTCTCTCCTGACGCGTTTGCGTAGTTGTAAACAATGAATGTCAGTGTATTACTACGCCGAACAGGCCCGTTGTCTGCTATCTTATTGTCCAGTTCTATCATCCTACTACACAACACTCTCTAGGCGCCCGCGTTGTACGCAGGCAGCGTCTCAACGTCCTGGATCTGCTTCTCTGCGCGCTTGCTGTGCGTTCGCATTTGGGCCACGACGCAGCACGAGCAGAAGAGCGAAGCGAGGACATCAGTGACACACATGCCCGGGAGCGTAAGCTTGCGGCGGAATAGCACGCGGAAGACTGCGAGGCTGATGAGGTAGAGTGCTGAGCACACGATGCAGAGGATGGCGTACGAGTTGTTAGTCGTGACCGTGTAGGTGTAGTCGTAGTAGTACCACCAGCCGTCCTCGACCATAGTTTCCGTCGCATGGACCTGCTTGCCGTACTCGTAGTCGAGCACACTGGCGACGCAGCTGCCGACGATAAGGATGGAGAAGTAGATGAGACTGGCCACGGCCGCGCCCTCGCCCCAGGCCCAGTTGGTGGCTGATCCGATGCCGATGCAAGGAAAGCACCAGGGCACAACGCAGCTGCAGCAATCGTCGCTGCAGCCGCCAAAAAGGCCCACCTGCCACCCACGGCTGTTGATTTCATCAACGTCCAGTGGCTTCTTAAGGACGCCGTCGTCCACATGCATGACATACGGCATCTCGCTCTGATTGGGCTTCTGAATCGGAGAAGAGGCGGTGGACATAGCTATGGAGCTTGGGCTGGTAGACGCGGATTGAGAAGTGATTTAGGCAGAAGACAAAGCTCGCTCTGGCCAACCAGTCTCCAGTATCACAAGCCTGTTGCTGTACTACCACAAGGACGGCATTTGGGTTCAGAAGCGGCAGTGAAAGGGTTATGAGTCATTACGAATGGTCCAAGGCCGACTACAGTAGTACATTACAAGACCTAGCTGTTGTTCCAGATGAATGATGGTGCCCAATTTGGGCTTTAGGCAGCCCAAAGCATACTGTACAGTATGAGGCAGGATGCACCACTGAGGTTTTAATCCCTCGTCTTTGCGTCTGCTGTTATTACGCAACGTGGCGCTCGCAGTCCGGTCTCTGCGCTCGGTGTGCAGGACCCAGATCCGTGGCTCCGGAACCACACGACAGGCCCACGCCGCATGGTCGTCCATCGCTCTGGCTCATTGGCGTCTCAAGTGCACAGCGCCATTCTCCCGACAGACTCATCATGGCGTTCACCCCTACGAGCCACCAAGCGTACGTAGTTCACGTGGACGATGGCAAGGCCGTCAAGGATCAGCAGCAGTGCGATGGCATCCAAGGAGACGGACTCCACGGCACCTGGCACGTGGGCTTCTGTGACGGGTGCTGTGACAGCTGTGCTGCATGCGTGATTCCATGGTCAGTGCCGTGCTGTGGCATCGGCCAGGCCGCACATTCTGCCTGGGGCGAGGGAGCTGCTATGGTCTCGGCCATCTACTTCGGCGGACTGCTTTTGGGCGTCTACATCACCACCAGTCTCTACAAGATGAACGGCACGACAGTAACGGACACTGCCACGTACTCGGAGTATTACGATGCCTTCTACGGCACAACCTTTGGCCACTGGGACCACACGTACACCTCCTCCACATCCTACACGCTGCCCATTGTCGGTCTCGTGCTCGCGACGCTCTACGTGTTGAGTCTCGGGCTCTTCCGCTTCCTCTTCCGCCGCCGTCTGTCGCTCCGAGGCAACTGCTTCTTCGACGTTGCGGCCTCTGTGTGTGTCTCCTGCTGCGTCGTGGCGCAGATGCGGACGCATGTCGTGCGAGCCAAGCAACAAGCGGTAATCAAGGACACATTGCCAGCCTACGATGACCCATTGCCAGCCTACGATGCCCAATCCTAGTCATTTGTGCACCACGTCACAGATTTGTTATATGTTAATAACATCCTCTGGTTATTTACTTGAAAATATTTTCAAAACAACTTACGTGTGGTTATTTACGGTATGGACAGTATATTCCACATAACGGAAACCATGCCACTGGTATGCGACATGTGAGACTGATATTTCCACCAAAATTGAAACCGAGTCTAATCATCCGAAGCCATAATTCGAATATCCAGCAGCAGGTCAAGATGATGCACAGCTCGTCCTCTCAGTCTGTGGCCATGGACATTGATCCCCCCAGCAGCAAGCCCACGGTGCACGATCCGCCTCAGTTGCTGCCCATGACGGACGACCGGGGAGGCGACTCGGGTGACTGGCGCGTGGGGCTCTACGGCGGCACGGAGATTCGCTGGTACTGCAGCTGTCTCATGGCGGCGCTGCTGCCGTGCGTAGGCGTGGGCCACACTGTGCGCGACCTTTACGGCCGAATCGCTGGCTGCATCGCGGGTTTGTTCTTCTCCGGTGTGTTGATCGCGTCCATCGTGTTCCTGTGCATGTTCGTGGCTATCGCCAAGCTGCGCGCCACAGCCTACACGTACTCGTCCATCTACGACTACGTGAGCAAGACGTACACGCACTGGAAGAACCCTGTGCCGTCCAGCGCCACCATGTGGCGGTATCTGTGGCTTTCGTGTGCTGCTGTGCTGCTGTACGTCGTGGGGCTGGCGCTGCTACGCTACGCACTGCGCCTCAAGTTCCACATCCAAGGAAGTCCGTTGCGTGATCTGGCCACCAGCTGCTGCTGCTGTTGCTGTACTGTGGCGCAGATGCGAACGCACGTCAAGCTGCATAAGAAGGTGCTCAAGAAGGAGAAGAAGCGCAAGGAGAAAGAGGCCAAGGACACGCTGCCGGCGTACGATAGCGGCCATCGTCAGACGCCGGCCATGGCCTAGAGAACGTCAATGTCATCAATAATCGCTACTGTGTACTTACTTATTGGCATTGGGACCTCATCTTCTTCAGTCTCAATGATTCGCCAGCGACATGTTGTACTGCTGCATGTACGCCATCACGATCTGCTGCTCGTTCGGAGGCAGCATGCTCAGCTTCTGCGGCGTCATCTCGCGGGCCAGCTCTGCGATGGCGTCGAACTGACCGCCAGTGTTGGGCGCTTCGCTCGGCCTTCCGCGCTTGGGGTTGTTCATGTCCATAGCTGTCGGTTCACTGGGGCGCTTGGCCAGACGCGGATCTCGCGCTCGAGCTCGTGGATCGCGATTTCGGGGCGGCGGCTGCTGCATCAATAGTGCGGAGGAAGGTTGCTGCTGGTGATGCTGATGGATTGGTTGTTGCATCTGCTGCTGATGCTGGTGCTGCATCACCGAGGCAGAAGGCGGGGGCATTGATAGCAAAGGCGAAGGCACCTGTTGTCGGACAGGAAGTCCCGCCGTCACAGCTGCAGCAGCTGCGGCGGCTGTGGCAGTGGCCGCCGCGGCAGCAGCAGCCGAGAGAGGACCCGGGCGAGCGCTCCATCGCGTACCACCAGGCTTGGATGGCGCTGGGGTCACTGGCTGAGAGCCTGGGGGTGCGACGCCTAAGATGCCGCCTCCCCCTGAATGGAGCGGAGATCTCTGAGGCGGAACAGCGAATAAAGCAGGTGCGCGAGGGGCCTAATGACAGCATTCGTGAGTGGGCTAGAAGCGTAGATAAATGGATTGAGGAAACAGGGTAACACACCGAGAGAAGCGCTGGCTGGTGCGTCTCCGAAGGCGATGGGATGGGGATGTTGAGCGTCTTGAAACACTGCACGATGGCGTGGGTGAGCGCTGGATTGGCCATGAGCATGGTCTTGGTGTACTCTGGCTTCTGTCGCGCGTGTTCCTTCAATTGCACGAGCATGTCATAGAGTCTCACGGGCCCGAACTGCTTCATGGCGTTCTCGATGGCGTTGATCAGCGCCTCGCCACTCACGCCCTGCTGGCTAGAGCCACCACTGCCGCCTCCTCCTCCGCCGTGGCTCTGTCTGTCGTTGATGCCGTGGTTCTGGTGGTTGTTGTTGCTGGTCTTGTCGCCGCCGTCGGCAAAGTCCACGCGCAAATTGCGGCCGTTGATCTCGTAGCCGTTCAAATTGCGCATTGCGCTCAAGGCCGTGGCGCCATCGGCGTATTCACAGAAGCCATAGCCCTTGGGCTTTCCGGTCTCTCGGTCTGTCACGAGCCTATAGACACAGACAAGAGTATCGTAAGCTAATCAGTCTCAGAGCCATGGAGGAGCAGCAGACGTTCCCACCGGAAGTTCATGACGGATCCGGCTTCAGAGAAAATCTCCTTGAGCATTTCCTCCGTCACATCGTACGGGATGTTGCCCACTAACACACACAGCCACACACTCGAGCGTTAGTCCTCCGTTACATGCTGCCACGGCTCCACGCGTGGTCTGTGGCCACGAGACGCACCGAAGACGCTGCGCTCCTTGGCGCTTCCGCCGCGTGCTTTACCGCCAGCACTCATTATCTGCAGCAGTAAGGATGTACCATCGCTCCTAGTGGCCAGTGGTACAGGGTACCATCAAAAGCGGTACAGGTCCCACGCTCTGAGCTCAAAAGGTCACAAACTTCGATCGAAAGCCCAAGAGCCATGAGGTCTGGACGCCTGTCATTGCTCTCGTTCTCTGCTGTCTGATCTATCGACTGACTGCTTCTCTGCGTCGCAGTGACGCCTTCTCCAGCCCTCAATACCTGGTGCTGCCCACAGAGGCCGAGCAGCTCATCGAGCGCCTCAAGGAGCAGCCTCTGGACCGCATAGGCTGCAGCGCCGAGTGGCTCACGCACCACCACGACATGGAGAAGCTCAATCTGCAGGCGCACCAATCGGCACAGCGCAAGCAGGACAACTTCATCATCGAAGGAATGCTCACGTACCACAAGTTCCCGGTTGTGGTCGTGAATCTGCTGGCCACAGAGCTCTGGAAGGCGCAAGTGCTCCCAAAGCTGCACTGCCTGGACTCGGAGACCGCCTCGCTGAGACTCTACTTCGTGGTCTATCACGAAGCCACGCTGGCCAACCTGCTCGAGGTCGCGTTCTTCCATGAGCACATCGTGGAGAGTCTCGAGGACGACCTCATGCTCGAGATCGTAGACTACTGTCTGCGCAAGATTACGTGGCTGCTCAGTCTGCCGCGTGACGAGATCGCCAAGACCACGAGTTTCCACAAATCCGGCAACGAGATCGTGCAGATGATGAAGACGCAGAGCTATAAGGCCGAGCTGGCCAGACAGAAGACCGAAATCGAGTTCCGCGTGGCCGTCCAGTGCGTCACAATCCTGCGCTACATCGCGGAGCGACTGCATCTATTGCCGCTGAGCGTCGTCTCTCGCCTCATGGACAAGCATGACGTGCTCCTGTCACTCGTCGTGCTCATTGAGAACCCTCCATGGACGCACAAGACGCTCGTTCCCGCCTCAGACGAGGACAACAGCGGCCAAGTGCGCTGGAAAAAGTTCGTGCATCAGAAATGGGTCTTCGTGGAACCATCGGATCTGTTGGTGCTCACGTCCACCGAGGCGCAGGTCTGGCTGGCGCTTTACTATCTGCTCTGCACCAAGGCAGCTCGAGAGCAGTACGAGATGACACAGTTCCGCAAGGACCAGCTCCTGCGCGTCCGCAAGTACCTGAATGAGCTGCTGGTTGACCAACTGCCGCTGCTGGTGGACGTCCAGCGCTATCTCGACGAGCTCTCGATTGTGCAGGTCGGATCTCACAGTGGAAACAAGGGCAGTCTCGTGATGGAAGCCGTGCCTTACTTGCGTCAAGCCATGATGCGAGCGTTTCGGCGTGAATTTGTAGCAATCGCCAGCGCGTTTGACGCCATCAGCACACAGATCCGCCGAGGCGACGACCTCAAGGCGCTGGCGGAAATCTACCAGATGGAAGGCATCGATGAGTTGCTTGATGCTGAGGACTCCACCAGCCAGTCCGTAAAGGAAGACGCGGGTCCTGCGAAGCGAGACGAAGACAGGAACCAGCAGAATGAAGAAGATCAACCGCCTCTGCCTGTGCGAGTGACCATCGTGCTGACTCATGGCACGGCTCTTCGGCCGAATGAGCAGAACAAGCTGATCGTTGAAATTGGAGACGAAGGCAATGATCAAAGCGCCAAGAGTGGTGGGACAATCGTCGTTGACTGCTCTGTGGACACTGCAAATCGAAAGGTGCTCGAGAGCAAGAGCCATCGGTACCATCGCTACCCGCTTCAGATGAGTTCCACGAGCGACTCAGTGCGAATCCCATGCCACTCGGCGGCCGAAGCTCGGATCTGGTTTGAAAATGCAGCCTCAAGTAGCAACCAGACCGCTCCCGATACCGTGACTCTGAGCTGCGAAGACCTGGAGCTGCCTGAGAAGAAGCCCGGCAAGGTGTGGAAGCAGATCGGGTCGTTGCAAGACGCTAGTCTTGTGGTACTTCAATGCCAATTCGCCAGCGTCCCGTCTGAGAGCGAAAGCAACCAGAACGACGCAAATGGACTCGCGTATCAACTCGGCACGCTCTTCCTGTCCATCCCGTTCTAATAACCACACACAAACAAGCCCATGAAGCCTCGAATTGGGTGCAAGTCGCACGTGCGCTTTGAGTTTTATTTTTTTCTCTCGAGATTCGTTTCGTTATACAAAGTAAAGCGCATTCCACATCCTTCCACTGCACGCTCAGCGGCCTTGAAAGTTGCCGTGTTTATCTGTGCGCTTGGGTTCGTGAGCTTGCCTCCCAATGCCTCATCGCCTACTTCTTTGCCTTGGCGTCAAAGCTGGAAGGCAAGATGCCGTCGCTCTTGGCACGCGCAGCGACAGCCTGAAACAGCGACGCAGCGTTCGGAATGTCCAGCGCCACGTCGGGCAAAACGTCCTGGAAGCGTTCAAAGCCCTTGTTGATCTGCTCCGAAGATACGATTTCCTGTGTGACCAGGTACGCGAACAGCGAGGCCATGGCCGTCGCGTTTTCGTCGCCGCCTTCTTCCAGCGCATTCGTGATTGCACGTTTCACGACCTCGTGGTGGAACATCGGGACGTTAAGTTCGCGAACACAGCGAGCAGCTTCTTCGAGATCACGCGAGAGCAGGTATTCCTTGGTCAGCTGGTCAATGGCGACCTTGAGCTCTTGAACAGGGCGGCCGTCGCCAGGGCCCCAGGCCTTCTCCATGCGAGCTGTGCCGTGATTGATGCTCAGTTTCTTGATTGCCTCGGCCGCGATCTCGGGCGCATAGCGGTTAATGAACTGGTCTTCCAGGAAGCTGGGCGGCAGGATCTCGTCCACAATGGCGCGTGCGCAGAAGATCGCGAGCATGGTCTTGGCGCTGGACAGACAGTTGCATAGACACGCGTGAGCTTCAACACTACCGCGGCAGAAAAGCAGCACCGCATGCAGATGCGTCAGAGCCACGCAGAGATCTTACGTTGGGATGTCGATCTGGAGATCGTCGGCCAGCAGCAGCACGCGGCGGAAGCCCATGTGGATCTGCGATGGCGTCAGACCGTGTAGATACAGCTCCGAGAGCAGACGCGAGACCATCTCGCGCTCCTTGTCGTGCTTGTCCATGGCCATGGTGATGCCGCGCTTGACCACTTCGTAGTGGAAGTCTTCTTCGTTGAGCTCATGCAAAGCGCTGCAACCAACGACAGCATGAGCCACCGCAACACGAGACAGTAGAGAGTTGGCCATACCTCTTGACTTCGTCAATGTCGCCGCTGGTCAAATACTCGTCCAAGATCTCGATAATGCGCTTCTTGATCTCGGGCGGTGGGTTCACGGCCAGTTCCTTGGCCGCGAGTTCGTCGGGTTCTAGATTGGGCGGCTCGCTTTTCTTCACGGGCGAGCCCTGCGACGACACGAGCACGACGTTCTCCTCGGCCTCGCTGTCGTAATTCGGGTCCTCCTTGTCGAGCGACGCCACGGGCTGCAGGATCTCGCCCGGGTTGGCCCACACTCCCTTCTGGCCGCCACCCATGCGCTTGCCCATGTCGCGCGACTTGCTGCGCTCCTTGCGTGGAGGGAGCGCGCCGCCGCCGCCTCCAGCCGCACTGGCGGGGGACGCACTCGCGACTGCGGATGCCGCAACGGCCTCACTCACTGCAGCAAGAGCGTCAATACAGGAGCTGCGTGGCAATCGAGAGAGCAACGTACCGGCCGCGTCGCTGGACATGCTGGCGCAGGGGGGAGACTGGGAGGGAGAGAGAGAGAGCCGATGCGGGGCGCGGACTCTGGACACGAAGAGAGAGCTTCTGGGGCCACGAGCTGAGCTGCCGGCCTCCAAAAGCGAATATGATCGCAACTTCAAAGCAGTTGCCGAATAAAACGGCACACAAAAACCGGAGCCAACTCAATGAATTGACGAAGCGATTCAATGGAAATGAATTGCGGCCGAGCTTTCCTTCAAAAGAGTCCGAGTGCAAAGAGGCCGACGCTTAGTGAAGCTGGTGCGCCAGCTTCAGCACAAGGGGATGGCAGACTGTTTGATGAAGCCCGAGTCCGCGACAAGATCGAGGGAAAAGGGCCAGTTGAAGCCAGTCAAGAGACAATGTCGTTTCCAGACGAATTGCCGGTGGAGTACGAGTACATGCACAAGGCTTTCAACGTGCGCGAGTGCACCCTCAGTATTACCGAATGATTCTTCGCCTGCTGTACACTGGAGGCCCCACACGCAACATGAGAGTAGTCACGGTCACAGGGACGCCAGGTGGGTTTCCGTGCTTCATGGACCTCGATGTCATTGAGAGCTCACTTCTTTGTCATAGGAATCGGCAAGTCCGTCTTTTTGCGTATTTTTTCTCGCGCTACATCGTTGAGTTCCCCAACGCCACGATCGTCATGGCTTCGTTCATTGAGCTGGGCGACAGCTCCAAGATAAAGGCGCTGGCTGTGTGGAAAGGCGGCAAAATCGTTGGTCAGGCTGAGTTACTTGAATCCGATATGATTAATCTCATGCTGAATGCGAAGCGAAACGCGACGGGCAGACTGATCCATCTGTATGATTGACCACCGACGATCACTCCAATGAATGAGCAAGTGGTCTGCTTCACGAACAAGTCGTGGTTCGGCCAAATCCGGAAGAGTCAATATCGCTTGAAGATATTCATGCCGTTGTGGGATCTTGAAGAGCTCCCAAACTGCTGCCGAAATACTCGATTTTACAGTGAATGACTCGCACGATGACGACGATATACTTGATCCGAAAGGGGAGCAAAGTGCTGCCAGTCATAATCCCGGAGATGTAAACATGGTTGCAGACCAAGTGGAGCGGCGCTACAAGATCTTTGGTGGTATTGCTCGTGAATACCTGTCCACTGAAGCGGCCTTTGTCAAAGCACATGAACGCGACATTGAAGTATCATCAACACATATGATAAGATTGAGCACATGCAGTTCCTTCTTAATAAGTCGGAGACCGAACTGGCACACCACTGCGTCTGTCACTATGTGCCAAATCCAAGGAATGCCGTCAGAATACACCATTGCCGCACCGTCCAAGTTTGTGGAGCGCTTGGTGGTGGAGTGCTTGAGCAAGCTTGTCAAAGCCAAGAGAACAAAAATCGTTGGTTACTTGCAGACTAGCTCATCTGCTGCATCAGTTCGCGGTGCGTTATTTGAAACAGATGTCCACGAACAATTGAGCTCCGAGCGTGAATTTACTGCGCGACAGCTCGACGGTGGCGAAATCGCGCGGTACGCAAGTTCCAATGCACAAAGTCAGTTCCAGCCCAGAAGGGTGAAGATATCGTTATTTTGAAAGCGATTTCACTACGTCCCTGCTGTCCAGTGGCCCGTATTATGTTATAAGAGCAAAGAACCTTCTGTCAATTGACTCGTTTTACTATCCGATGCCATCGAAATTTGCCACCAACAAGTCGAGTGTGAATGATAAAGGCCAGTTGTGGCTGTTCCAGATTACATCGGCGCAGACTCGTCGTGAGTGGAGAAGACATCGCAAACATTTTGGAGCGGCTAGAAATGCTGGAGATGGCGAGAGCATATCCAGAGCGAGTTGCTTTAATATTTGTCGTTCCAGAGGAAAATGTCCATCGCTTTCAGCGTCAAGAAATTGAACTAGATATATCGAACGACGAGGACAGCGTCCGCAAGTTGAACAGGATTGGAAATGTGAGAGAAAGCTCTCTGGATGCTGTTGGAATATACAAGATCGACGATCTTCGGAAGCGGTTGGACGACGGAGAGGAGGCAGAGAGAGGCACATCGACGCAACATGCCGTACTTCCGAAGAAGCTCTCACTTAAACTGCTCCGCTCGCTGCTCTCCGAACACGACAAACGGCAGCAACAGCCCTGATTCAAGAATGTTCTTGACTCAATTCCGCAGTTTGTATGGGAGGTTAAGTAGATTGTCTGACTTGATTCCGGCTTGATGACTTTGACTGAACGAGTATCAGTTCAGCTGGTGCATTGTTTTACGGCGCGTCATTCGAAGCACGTGTCTACGAACAATTGACCTCCAAGTGTGAGTTCACAGCACGAGAGCTTGACGGTAGCGAAACCATGTCATTTCGCGCACTGAAACCCAGAAGAGTGAGATTTATTGCAACGTTGATAGTTTTCTCTGCACAGTGCTGCCATGTGGCAGGTGCGATGTTTCGAGAGCAAGGTACTACTTGTCTATCGACTCGTTCTGCTTGCGAATGCATGGTAGTCGTGTGCCACCACAAATTCGAGTGTGAATGTTAAAGGTCCCTTGTGTTTGTTTCATAGTACGATGGCACAGACTCCTTTAGTAAGTTAAGAAGGCATTGTAAACGTTTTGAAGCCGTTAGGAATGCTGGACATAGTGAGCTGCTTTGCTATTTGTTGTTCCGAAAGCAAAGCCAGCCGCTTACAGCGCCAAGAAATAGAACTGGAAATGTCCAGCGACGATATCGTCGTTCTCAATTTGATATTGATTGACAACTCCCTGAATAATGCTGGAATTGGGAAAACCAGCGACCTCCAGAAGCGTATGTACAACGTAAAGGCGCAATATGGAGACATATCGACACAGCAAGTCCTATTTCCAGCCAAATTCCCGTTTCAATTGCGCCGCTGACAGAAAGGGGCCTGGTTGGAGAACGTTCTTGACTCTACCTCGCAGTGCATGAGATCCTTCGCATTCGATTCCGGGATGATGGCCTACAACTGCACGTGAATCGTGAGATTCTGTACCACGTTATCCTGTTACGAAATTGATTATATATTTGCATTGTCCACGAATGTTAGCCACTCAGCTGGACATTGTGGACTCGGGACAATGCCTCAGTGAAGGATTTTTACGACAATTTATGAAGACTGAAAGCGGTGGCGTCAACGCAACGAGATCAATTTGAGGATAGAAGATTGATGTATGATTTCACTATGCATTTCTCCTCAAGCAAGTCGATCGATTAGTGTCAACTATGTAGAGCGACTCAAGCCTGCAGCTGCTTCACTGGGAGGCAGTGTTACAGTCCAGTCGGCTAGTAAATTGTTGTTACTGTACTTGCGCCTTCCCTATTGGATGTCAGCTTACTTTATTTCTTTGCGATTGGTCTAATCGCCAACGTATCTGCGACGACTCATTTCGTCCGGCAATACCGGTTCTTTCCAGTAGAATATCCAAGGATATGGCATGGTTGTAAATGTCGATGTGACTTATGTATATCGACAGCTGTTGATGATCTGACGTCGATTTACAAGTTTCCATTTCCTTAATGATTATTTCACTCAAGTATGCATGAATCGCCGCCATTCTCCTGCTAAAGACGTAACATTGAAGAATGATTTAAGGAGCTTCAGTGGCATCGTTGGACTTGCTGGCTTCGCTGGCGAAGAACGGAATCTCACCGTGCGGTGTTACACGCACAGCGTGTCTGTTGCCAGGAAGGTAGTCGAAGGTCGCGTTGTGGATCGTGGCACGGTTATCCCAGATTGCTACGGCATTCTTCGTCCAGTGGTATCGAACCTGGAATTCGTGACCGGCAACCACGTGATTAAACAGGAATCTCAAAATCGTATCTAAACAGTCAATTGCCGTCAGTAAAACCACCATAATGCGAGTGAAACAGTATGCAACTGACGCACCAGACTCAGTGACCGACAGTTGCTTGATGCGCTTAGTGAAGCCGGAATTCACGAACAGCGCCTTGCGGCCGGTGACAGGATGTGTACGAACGATTGGGTGCTCGAACTCGACAACTGGGCGGCGAAGCGTCTTCCCTGCGGCGATAGCTTTCTCGGCTTGGCTCTGATACATTATTGGGCAAGAAATGAGTCGCAGTTTAAAGAGCTATGCTGAAGAATCGAGGCGCACCTTGCTGCTGTGAATGGCAGTGAGCCCTTCCACGAACTTCTGGAACGGAGGAGTTAGGCGGTCGTATGCTTCGTAGGCAGACGCCCACAGCGTATCTCCGCCCACCAGTGGGTTGGTAAGCACCTTGAAGCTTGTGTACGCTGGCGGCTGAGTACAACAGCAAGGAATCGTCAATTAATGTAAGTATGCTCACGATTTCAGTAAGTGATCACTCACTTGGCGCTCATACGAGACGTCGCTGTGCCAGTCGGCAGTGATTTCGTATCGCTGGAGCTTGATCAAACTCTCGCTCTTGTCAGAGAAGTTGTCGACCACATGCACCTCTGGGTAGCCCTCGGGGTGGCCCAGATTTTGGTGGATGTGGAGAGGACCGTAGTAGCGACCCAAGTCCAGTTGTTGGTCAATGTTGATCTCTTGGTCGCGAAAGAACACGACGCCACGATGCGCAACCAGATACGCAAGCTCGTCCTTCTGAGCATCCGTGAGCTCGTGGAGTTGGATACCAGAGATCTCCGTGCCAATCTGAGGCGCAAGATGCGTCACTGTGGCATCAGCAAGCAAGTTCTTCAGAGACGGATTGGCCTTCAGTCCTCGGTCTTCGTACGGCAGCACTGGGATCGGAGGGTACGTCGTCGTGGGAAATACACTCAGCAACTCCGGGTGGTCGATCACCTGATGTTCAATCTCTTGCGCCAGGGCGTTTTTTATGGCGGCAGGAGCGAGTGCTGCCGTCTCAATTGGCTGAGGGATCGCAGTGTCTTGGTGCTGGGGAGCCATTGATGATGGAGAATCAGTAAATTAGAAAGTGAGCTGTCCGGATGGGTCTTCAGGTCGTCTCGCGGGCGATTCGCCTTTTGCGCAATCGGACTCGCGTGTCTTTGGATCATACTGCTTGGGAATTCTGCCAAGAGAAATACAGAGCGACACGCTGGAGTTCAACATTGACCGACGTGACATGCTGGCTCTGATTGGCCATCAGTGGATCACCAGTTAGCCAATCATAGCGCATGATTCGACTAGCAAAGTTCCAAATCCCTAAACACAAGTGCAACCTTTGAAGATCACCGTCTCACCTGTTGACAATGCAGTCAGTCGCATCCTGTGGAGCTGTGATGAGTGTAGTATGCTAAGCATTGATGGGTATACAGTGCTGTACTGGAGGTGAAGAAGTTACAAGTCCTAGCCCTTGATGGTTTTCCCAGTCATCGGCACATTCAGAAGCTTTAATTGATGAGCAGACGCTTTTCCACTCATCAATGGCGACCGGAAGATGAGAGATCAAGAACGCAAGTGTGAGAAACCAACTCTGCGCCTAGCTGAGTTGTTATTGGCGCATCGAGGAAGTGCTTCCAGCAAATCCGCTACAATTTTCCTTACGCATGACCAACAGAATTCGCTCTTGTGCATACGTCACGGCAATCGATCACAAGAACGTGGCGCGCTGGACTGCAACTACCTCATGGCTGTTCTCACAACTTTAAGTGGAGCATCCGGCTAATAAAAACATGAGGAATTGATGTGTGGATTTCAATCACACATCAATTCCTCATGTTTATCTGAAAGAGAACAGATACTTAAGGCGGAATTTCGTCACAAGTTGGATTGAAATCATCGAAAGCTGGACAGAGGCGCTTGATCAAGCTGAGAAAGCCTATTTGGTTGAAATAATTGACAATCTTTCCCCATCTCAAGCTAATCTTGATAATTTCTGGCATTTCGGTGGTTAGTAAACATGGATGTTCAGCTTATAAAATCGCGTATCTCCTTACTAGCGATTCCATTGGCCGATTAAGAAATCTGTTGCGACCAATAAGTTCGATTTGTGAGAGGCCTCGTTTGCCTTGCGTCTAGCTCGAAAGTCAGCCGATAGGTTTCCGTTCTTGCTACTGCCACGAGGTGGTATTTTGGTCCACCTACACTTCCGTCTCGCCAGTGTAGCATTCGCTTTCGATCGAACCAATGGATAAAAGCCACGCTTCACCGGTTCAGTCTCCGGTGCTCACACCACAAGCGCAGACTCCGGACATCACGACGCCATACAGCTCCAAACTTTGGGATGAACGCCCGATCAAGTACTCACAGAACGTGATCTGGCGAGTGTGTCTCTTCATCTTTATCCTCGTGGCCTGTGAAGAAATCGCCAGCTACACCATCGCGCAGTCGCTCAAGAACTTTTTCCAGAAGCTTGGCTGGTCCAACAAAGGCTCGAATGCGATGAAGCTCACGTACGACTCGCTCAGTCAATTCGCCTGCATCATCGGTGGCTATCTGGCGGACGAGAAAATTGGCAAGTTCCGGACGCTGACAGGCGCGGTGACAATGGATATCGTGGGATTTCTCATCCTCATGGTCGCTGCCTTGCCTTCGGTTGTGAGCCACGTGGGCACCAGCAAAGTGATCTTCAACATCGGACTCTTCTTGTTCGTCGCTTTCTCACAGATCGTTCTTCGATCTACGACGCTTTCGTTCGGTGGCGATCAGTTCGCACCGTCCACTACACACGAAGAGAAGGCTGTTTTCTTCTCTGGCCACTACTGGGTCGCTAACTTCGCTGCGTTCGTGGGATACGTTGTGTTCCCGACTGTCTCAATCCACGGCCTCGGTGCGATTCCAGCCGAGTACGGCTACTTTTCCGTGTACTTTGTCGGTCTCGTCCTGCTCGTGATCTTCGCTCTGGTGCAATTCGCTACACGAGCGCGGTATGTCGACGTTCCGCCGACCAAGAGCTTGATCTCTGTGTTGGTCAAGCTTATGCTGAACCAAGCAAAGGAAAACTTCCGAGCCAAGATGATCATGATTGCCACTGTATTCTACGTCATGGGCTTCCTGCTTAACATTCTCGCGTCCTTCTCAGCGGACTACGGTAGCATCAGCAAGGATCTCTCGTACGTGTGCGGCGCCTTGATAACAGTGGCCACAATTCTCTGGGTCTACTTTGGTCGCGATGCTTCGTTTCTGGACACAGCGTCCAGCCGCAATGGCGGCAGCTTTGATGCTGAAACGGTGAATGGAGTCAAGCTGGTGATCCGCCTTCTCCCGCTCAACGCCTTCAATGTGATCTGGTGGGTCTGTCAGAACCAGCGAGGCAACAACCAGTCGATCATCCAGCAAACCGACGTGCGCTTAGGTAGCGGACCTTTCGGAAGGCAGATCCCGGGCCCCACAGTGCAGATGTTCAATCCTATTTCGGCCATGATTCTCGTGCCTCTACTTCAGAAAGTTGTCTATCCGTTCTACGAGAAGCGCACCGGACGGCCTGCCAGTCGGTTCGGAAAGATCTTGACTGGCTATCTTGTGGCCGCCCTCGCCATGTTTTGGACCGGCGTGTACGAAGTCATTCGACGCAGCACGTCTCCGCTCACGTACGTTGACTCAGGTGGAGTGACGAAGTTCATCCTGAACGAAGATGGCCACCAAGTCATGAACGACATTCCGTGGTGGACAGCATTGCCACAGTACTTCCTCGTGGCATTGGCCGGAGCACTGATCGTAATCCCGACGTACGATATTTGCTACTCCGAAGTCCCGCAGTCGATGCGCGGAACGTCTATCGCGCTCTGCTTCTTCGTGACTTCCATGGGCAGCACGCTCATGTCGGTCATCGTGCTGTTGTTTGGCAAGTACATTCCCCCCAACTTGAACAACGGCCACATGGAGTACATGTACTACACCATTGGCGCCGTCACGGTCGTCAGCGCATTGTTCTTCTTCGTAGTGATGAAGCAAACGGGACTCAGCATGAATTCTGCTGCGTCGAAAGACGAGCAAAACACAGAAGACGGAGCATTTTGAGACATAAAAGGCAAATATTGCACACGACGTTAGTTGAGATGCTGTCACTGGGAGCGTTTGGCTGGAGGAGTTGTTCACTTGTAGCAGGGAGAAGCTGCCAATAGGAGAATCTGTATTATGTGTAGTAAGATGGACTGAATCGCTCTTCCAGCAGTGGTTTGTAAGTTTTGTACTTCGAATCATAGCAAATCGCCTTGATTCAGAAGTCCTAACCCTCGATATAAGATTAGATAGGTGCATCATCCGATTGGAAAGGAAAAAAGGAGCACCACGCGTTAGGTCATTCACTTTTACCCTGTTATATGTGATACTCCTATTGAGCAGCGTCAAAGTAAGGGATCTCAGCTTGGGGTGTCACGCGCACTGCGTGTCGATTGCCAGGGAGGAAGTCCAGCGTGGCGTAGTGCAGAGTCGAGCGGTTATCCCAGATCCCAACCGCATTCTTCGTCCAGTGGTATCGGACCTGGAACTCGTGGCCGTTGGCAATGTGGTGGTACAGGAATCTTAGCACGGCGTCTGCAAAGGGCAGTCAGTCAATCGATTTCCTTACAGTCATCCGCTCAAAGCAATACAAGACTCACCAGATTCCTTGGCAGACAACTGCTTGATGCGAGTAGTGAACCCTTCATTCACAAACAACGTTTTGCGTCCAGTCACCGGATGTGTCCGAACGACCGGGTGTTCGAATTCCACGTAGTCCCGACGTAGAGTAGCTCCGTTCTTGATGGATGAATCCGCTTGCGCCTGTAGTAGACACGTTAGTATTTCTACTGAGACTTTGCAGTCCCAATCGAGCGTCATTACCTTGCCGCTGTGGATCGCTGTGAGTCCTTCAAGGAACTTCTGGAACGGAGGAGTGAGGCGGTCGAACGCTTCGTATCCAGACGCCCACAAGGTGTCACCACCAGCCTGAGGACTCGTCAGCAGCTTAAAGATCGTGTAGGATGGAGGCTGTTCATTGCTAACACGTCAGTCCCACGTCCAGGTCTTCAATGATCAACGTTCGCTTACCTGACGCTCGTACGAGATGTCGCTGTGCCATTCGTTGATCATGTCGTAGATCTGGCGCTTCTTCAGCTCTCCGCTTGTCTCGGCGAATTGCTGGATCACATGCACCTCCGGATAGCCCTCCGGATGGCCGAAGCTCTGGTGGATGTGGAGAGGCCCGTAGTAGCGACCTAAGTCCAGTTGCTGGTCCATGTTGAGCTCCTGATCGCGGAAGAACACGACGCCGCGGTGTGCGATCAGATACGCCAGCTCGTCCTTTTGAAGGTCCGTGAGCTCGTGGAGCTGGATGCCAGAGATCTCCGTGCCAATATGGGGCGACAAGTGGGTCACAGTGGCGTCGGCGAGTAGGTTCTTGAGCGTCGGGTCGGCCTTCAGTCCTCGGTCTTCGTACGGTAGCACTGGAATGGGGTCGTACGCGGTGACCGGGAAGACTCGGAACAGCTCCGGGTGGTCGATCACCTGATGTTCGACCTCTTGGGCCAGAGCGTTCTTGATGGCAACGGGGGCCAACGCAGCAGCCTCACTCGACTGGACGGTAGCAGTTTCTTGGTGTTGAGGAGCCATCGGAAGGAGAATAGTGAATTGGGAAGTGAGGACGGCATTTCCTGATGTAGTGGAGTTTGCTTTGCGCATTCACTTCCTGTTCTTGGCCTTGAGTTTGTAGCTCCATCGGTACAGTGTGAGGAGTGGTCGTTTCAGCATCTCATTGGCTTAAACGGAAGACCAATTGCAGCAGAGTGATAATGGATGAATGCTGATCACGCTTCAGTATGTAGAGGCAAAGTCGGCAATCTAGCCCTATCGAATGCGATCTTGATAGTTCATGAGTGGGACCGTCTGATGTGGGACGGTCTCAGTCCCAGTGTCGCTGTTATTGGCTCCTCGCGACCGAATCAGCGACCAAGATCCAGTCACGTGTGTCTGCCAGACGAATGAGTTTGGCATATCCTAACACGTCAGAGAGAGCGAAAGAGTGTCCACTTATGATGTGTGGACATTCTAGAGATGCATCACCAGAACAGCATTGATGTGTGGACCTCCCTCTCTGTTTGCGTGACTGTCAAACGAAGCAGACGTCTGGAGTTTACAATGAAACAGTCTGAATACTCAGTGTATTGAACAGCATTTTTTAAGTACTACTGTAAGCTGCCGGGTGGTCTCTCTCGGCCTCCTCCTTGTCTGTATCTAGACGTGGATTCATTCCTAGCTGCATCTGATTCATCACGATCACATAGAAGATGATGTTGACGATCTCCAGAGCCCCCAAAGTGAAGTGCAAGTACTCCATGTGGCCGTTGTTGAGATTGGCCGGAATGAACTTGCCAAACATGAGCACGATGACGGACAGCAATGTGCTGCCCATTCCACTCACGAAGAAGCAGAGAGCGATGGACATACTGCGCATGGCCTGGGGGACTTCGGAGTAGCACAGATCATAAGTTGGGATCATGATGAGCACGCCGGCAAGCGCGACAAGGAAGTACTGAGGTAGAGCTGTCCACCAGGGAATGTCGTTCATCACTTGGTGGCCATCGTCGTTCAGAATGAAGTGAGTCACATTGTTGGCGTCCACATACGTGAGCTCAGGACGACTGCGTCGAATGACTTCGTAAGTCCCAGTCCAGAACATGGCGAGGACAGCCACACAGTGGCCAGTCAGGATCTTGCCGTATCGACTCGCGCGCTTGCCAGCGTACTTCTCATAGAGCGGATACAAGACCTTCTCTACCAGCGGCACAAAAATCAACACTCCAATGGGGTTGAACATCTGAACTGTGGGGCCAGGGATCTGGGACGAGTTCGGCTCATTACCGAGACGGACATCGGTCTGCTGGATGATCGACTGGTTGTTGCCTCGCTGGTTCTGGCAGACCCACCACAGCACAGTGAACGCACTGAACGGGAGGATGCGGACCACCTTCTTGACGCCATCAATCAGCTCTTCGTCGAATTGGCCGCCGTTGGTGTCGACTGAGCCGTCCAAGAAGGACGAGTCACGCCCGAAATAGACCCACAGCCCAGTGGCAATCACTGTAAATACCCCACCGACGTACGAGATGTTGTGGCCCACATCGCCGTGATCCGCGAGAAACGACGAAGGAATGTTCAGGATAAACGCTGCGAGGTACAATAGCGTTCCGAGCACGATCATCCTGGCTCGGGCATTCTCCTTGGCTCGTTTCCAAAGCACGTTGATCACCAGCGAGATGGACTTGCTTGTGGGCGGGACGTTCACGTATCGTGCGCGTGAAGAGTACAACAGGATCGCAAACAGCACCACCATAATGAAGCCAATGATGTACACGGTGACGTAGCCGTACTCTGCTGGGATCGCTCCAAAGCCGTGGAGAGAGACGGAAGGGAACACGGCGTAACCAATGAAGGCTCCTATATTGGCAACCCAGTACTGGATGCTGAAGAACGTGGTCTTCTCCTTCTCAGGCGTGTCGGGTGAGAACTGGTCGCCGCCGTACGAGATGATAAGCGAGTGCAGGCAGATCTGCGAGAAGGCGACGCCAAGGAAAAGACCGACATTGAACAGCACTTTGCTCACTACCAAGTGGCTGAGCACACCAGGAAGTGCAGCGATAATGAGGACCAGGAATCCCAATGAGTCCAGTGTCGCAGCCGAAAGCAGCGTGTTATACTTGCCGATCTTCTCATCTGCAAGGAAACCAGCGATGATGCAGGCGAACTGACTCACAGAGTCGTACGTGAGCTTCATAGACGTCGAGCCCTTGTTGGACCAGCCGAGTTTCTGGAAAAAGTTTTTCAGAGACTGGTTGATGGCAAAACTGGCTGTCTCTTCGCACGCAGTGACGATGAAGATGATCAGACACACATTCTTGAGCACGTTGAGCTTGTATTTGGCTGGACGCTCGTCCCACAACTTAGTGCTGTAAGCGGTCTTGATGTCCGGCGTCAGTGCCAGCGGCGTGAGCACAGGAGAGGGCGAGGCTTGACTTTTCCCCATTTCGCAGCTCGGGCACGAGTCAAGAAGTGATCTAGTTGGTCAGATTTGCAACTGCTTTGTATCGTTTGAATCCACTGAGCAACCAAGCTTTCACAGATCTCCCCATCTCATTGGAGCTCTCTAATCGCAGTTCAAGTTCTTGAAAGTAGCCAATAGTAACGCACTTCAGCCCCCACGCGATCCACCAGCGATAGGTCGTTCATTTGTTCATCATTCGATATGGCAAAGTCCCGCCTCGCCTGCCTAGTGACGAAGTCTGAGCTCTTAATTCCATTCGCTCTTCGTGGTTGCAAGTGGATCAAACGCGCGTGCTGATTCGCTAAAGCTTGTACCAATCGTGATGTGGCACGAAAGCCAACGTCCCCTCACGCATCTCACCCATCACTGAATGTCAACTTCAGACACAGAGCGCTGTAATCTGAGTCCACACATCAATTGGGTTTTCAAAGTCCTAACCCCAGGTGAGTTGCTATTGTCCATAAGGGTTAGGTCTTAAAAATCGATTTTGTTAGTCGTACCGAATAATTTGCCAAGTGAAAAAACAAAACTGATGGCAAAATAGTAAACGTCGGGAGAGAGTCGTGGTCTCCAATTTGCATCTTTAAGCCGTTGACTTCTTTCTAATCAAGCCTTTTGGCGCCAATATTGTAAAATAATTATTTTATTACGCTATTGCAATTACCAAATCCATTTTACCACCGTGTCTACTCCTGTACTTCCTTTCGCAATATAATTATTCGTGCGACTTTGATCTTGGTGCGGATAAAAGATGCGCTGAGTGGTTCATCTCTTCCCTGCTCCCACGCATCAATGAAGCTGCTTGAGCAACACGCAGGTTATTAAAAGTCTGTCTCCTGTGATATTTGTCTGTATTTGAAAAAGCGATTGCAATGACCTTAGTGTGTTATGGAAATTACAAGCTCAAGCTTAGGTTGAATGATTTTTAAGCCTGGAGATATGACTCATCAGCCTTTTCCTTATTTTCATCTAGACGTGGAATCATTCCTAGCTGCATCTGATTCATCACGATCACATAGAAGAAGATGTTGACGATCTCCAGAGCCCCGAGCGTGTAGAACATGTACTCCATGTGGCCGTTGTTGAGATTGGCCGGAATGAACTTGCCAAACATGAGCACGATGACGGACAGCAATGTGCTGCCCATTCCACTCACGAAGAAGCAGAGAGCGATGGACATACTGCGCATGGCCTGGGGCACCTCCGAGTAGCACAGATCATAAGTTGGTATCATGATGAGCACGCCAGCAAGAGATACGAGGAAATACTGAGGGATTGCAGTCCACCACGGGATGTCGTTCATCACTTGGTGGCCATCGTCGTTCAGGATAAAGTGAGTCACGTTGTTGGCGTCCACATACGTGAGTTCCGGGCGACTGCGTCTGATGACTTCGTAGGTTCCAGTCCAGAACATGGCCAGAGTTGCCACGCAGTGGCCAGCGAAGATCTTTCCATATCTGCTGGCAGGCTTGCCAGCATATCTCTCATATAGTGGATACAACACCTTCTCCACCAGCGGAACGAAGACAAGCACTGAAAACGGGTTAAACATTTGGATCGTGGGGCCTGGGATCTGAGTCGAGTCCGGTTGATTGCCCAGACGAATGTCGGTTTGTTGGATGATCGTTTGGTTGTTGCCTCGCTGGTTCTGACAAACCCACCAGAACAGATTAAAGACGCTGAACGGGAGGATTCGGATCACTTTCTTCACGCCATTGATCGTCTCTTGATCGAACTGGCCGCCATTGGTGTCAATCGATCCGTCTAAGAACGTCGAGTCTCGTCCGAAATAGATGCACAGGACTGTTGCGATCACTGTCAACGCTCCACAGACGTACGACATGTTGTGGCCCACATCACCATGATCCCCAAGGAACGACGCAGGGATGTTCAACAGAAAAGCCGCAAGGTAGAGTATCGTGCCAAGCACGATCATCTTGGCTCGGAAGTTTTCCTTGGAGCGTCGCCACACAACCGTGACCACCGTCGAGATGGATTTGCTAGTTGGCGGGATGTTCACGTACCGAGCCCGTGAACAATACAGCATACCCGCGAATAGAACGACCATGACCAAGCCAATAGCATACACAGTCGCGTAGCCATAGTCTGACGGGATCGCACCAATGCCATGGAGCGAGACGGACGGGAAGAATGCATAAGCAATGCCTGCTCCGGCGTTTCCCATCCAATATTGGATGCTGAAGAACTTGGTCTTTTACTTCGCAGGCGTGTCGGGTGAGAACTGATCGCCTCCATACGAGATTATGAGCGAGTGCATGCAGATCTGCGAGAACGTGACGCCCAGAAACAGCCCGATGTTGAAGAGGGCTTTGCTGACCGCCACATGACTGAGCACGCCAGGCAACGCCGCAATGAGGAGGACCAGGAACCCAAACGAGTCCAGCAGTGAAGCTGATAGCAGCGTGTTATACTTGCCGATCTTCTCGTCAGCAATGAAACCGGCGACAACGCAGGCGAACTGACTCACCGAGTCGTACGTGAGCTTCATCGAGTTTGAGCCCTTGTTGGACCAGCCGAGCTTCTGGAAAAAGTTCTTCAGCGACTGATTGATGGCGTAGTTGGCCGTTTCCTCGCATAGACTGACAACAAAGATGATAATGCAGACGTTCTTGATCACACTGACCTTGTATTTGGCTGGTCGGTCGTCCCACAACTCGGTGCCGTGTTCGATCTTGGTATCGGGAGTCAGCGCCGGAGGCGTGAGCACAGGAGAGGGTGAAACTTGGCTCTTTCCCATTTGGGTTTGGCTGAGTGGGTGCAATTGATACAGTGAGACGATCGAGATGACACGAGAGTCTCAGCAGGAAACGCCCTTCAATGTCTTGCCAAATCACGCGCTTGTCCAACTATTTAAACTGTAGTCCAGTCCATCCGGATCTCACCATACACCATGACATCGCCCAATAGAAACGCTTCTTCAGGTCCACGCGATGCAAAGCTCTGCTTGGTCTCAAGATGTTGCTCGTTCAGCACAGGAAACACTGGCGATGTGCAAAACAGGATGCGCTTTGAGCCGGAGCATAAACATTCGGACTTGCATCCATTAATTGCGCTGAGTGTCCATGCGTGCTTCCCGTCTCATCCGCTGCGTAGAGTGACGGTAGTAAGCGACAGCAATGATTCGCTTTTCTTGGAAGCCTGTGGATCGAATTCAAGGCGCAGATTTGCTGAAAAGATCGCAAGAGCATACCAATCATGGTCCAGCAGCAATGCCAATCATACAACTGAATGTGACTACCAGAGAAGAAAAGCTGCTGAGATGGTCAAGGCGATATAGTGAGCCAAGGTACAAATGAGGCGTCAATCTGTTACGATACCGAGGTCCATAACCTCAGATTTTAGCAAAATAAAATGTCGGTCTTGAACATTTCCACGTCTCCGCGCGTAGGACGCTCAGCCGCATTGCAACAAGAGTGACCAGGGCACAAATGCCGAGTCCACGATATCAACCAACGTCAGTGTCACTTCGGCTCCTTCCAGTTCATGCGCGAGTTGCTTTGGGTCGCATGGCAAGAGCACCAATGTTCTATTGGATCCTGCAGACGAGACACCATGATCAGGAGTCATCTCGTACAGATGAAGACGACGTCCAACAACACGCAACTGAAACCAAACTAGAGGATCTGATATCATGGCCAGATTGATGAGACGGACCATGGACCAGACTGCTTTCGACCGCCTCTCAATTCGGTAGATATCGTCGTGGTCTGGGCAACCTTGCGAGCATGACCAATCCCACTGGCTCTTGACGCTGTTGCACTCTCTGCATGTGATCAGCTGTGAGGAAGGCCCGCTTCTAGCAGATTTGTTAAAGGATTGAGGCGAATTTGCCATCAAAGGAGCCCCAGAGGTGCTCATGAGCTTCATCTGCCAGAATATACTCATAGCTGATGCGTCAAATAGCGTACCGACACTTAGCGGTAGATAGTGCGTTCGACTGAAGAAGCGAATGCTTGACACCGGTCGAGTTCTTTGGCGTCTCGGACAATCAATCGAGGGATAGACGAGGCTGCTGCAAAGACGTTGGCCTTTGTGAGCGCACCGATTGCTGATAAATACGAGCACCATCGTCCCTAGGATGACCACGAAGATCATTTTCGCATCGAGACGTGTGCCGAAGTCCGAGACATGCTCGGAATACGAGATCACGTGGCCAGTTGGACGCATCGCATCCGGCGAAATCCAACTGACGTGATTGACTTTTGTATCTCGGAAAGCGATTAAGCGATACGGCCCCAAGACCGTGAATGCAGACAGCCATCCAAGCCAGATACCACGTGTACAGATCAGGCCGTGCCGTAAAATCCATCGCTTCGGAAGGCAGTGCACCTGGATAAGGCTCAACACCTTCACCGCAATTGCGAGATACCATATGTTGCGCATTTGAACCATGGCTGCCTTGAGATACGTCCAGAAGTCGTACGCTCGCACGCCATTAATAGATCCTCCAAAGATGTCTGCGTTGACCTGCACCACTGCGGTATCTACAACGTGCGCAAAGGCGTATCCAATTACTGGTAGCCAACTAGAGTACACGATGGTTTGTCCTGGGATGCGGAAGAACGTGGACCATGCGCTGCCAGTGCGAACCAAAATAGAGGCGTGTGCAAACTTTGGTTCACTTGAGCGGGCTTTGTAGCAACCAAACCAAAGTGCCACGACCCGAAGCCACATGTAACTTTGTGAAAGACATCGCAGCGTGCCTGTGATGGGAAACCACTGAGCGACGTCTGTCTGAAGCGATGCACGCTCGTAGCGATAATCGTCCACAAACACAGTGACGCATTCGGAATTTGTTTGGTTTCCAATTGAGCGGCAGGAGCGACCACGGATAATCGTCATAATCTCGATCGTCTCGCTTCGGAAAAAGCTCCAACGGCTCGGCTTATGGTCGTCGCTGTTAGACCTCACAAAGTAACTACTGATCATAATCACGTCAAAGTGTAGAAGCGGATATTGTCTTCGCAACGACGCGATACGAATCCGCAGATGTCTGGAAAGCGGTATCTGTGACGAAGTGAAAGAGGCGCCAGAGGATTTGACTGACTCGGTTCTGCAAGTCCAGGGAATATTGAGGTCACAAACAAATGGTCGATGCGTGTTTGGGTTACGAGGATCGCACACTTCAAGTTCCGCGCTGCTATTCCGTGACAACTGGTAGTAATGCACGCTGACGACTTGCGACAGATGCGGCGTCGCGCCTAGATGTGCAAACAGATACTGATGCACGCGATCGATCCAGTTGTACTCCACAGTCAAAGTCCACGGCGGAGAAGTGGATCCCGGCGCTTGAGACCGAAACAACTGATTTTGAATAGCGCTCGCGAGTGAGTCCAACATTTCAAACGTCACTCCAAGCGTTAATTCCTTGGCTGGGCAACACTCGAGATACAAAATGCAACGTGGCCAATTGGCCTGGATGTCGAGTTGGTGCACGAAGGCGCGTTGTGGGATCGAAACAGTGTCGAACTTGTACGACCACACGCTAGTTGAAGAGATCGCAACCCCGTCGGCTGATCCTTTATACTCAGAGGAGTTGGCTACCTTCGCGATGTGTGCGACGGAATAGGCATACGGACCAAAGAAGAACGCAGTGTCGGGAGTGACGGGCGTCAGAATGTCGCTCAGCCGGCGGATGCCAGGGCCTGTACGTGGGATGTCGGAGCCCAGTAGCAGCAGGCTGGTGATACAGAGAGCAGCACGGAATTTACTGAATTGGATGCACGAGTCGATATCGTTTGAGGGGACAGTCACTTTGTACGAGCGGGCTCCATGGATTGCCGATTGAACTGAGACCTCCTGCTTGTGGATGATATTCATCTATAGTATAATGAAGCAAGTCCTGCTTTTCTTGGACGCCAAGACCAAGAATAGATCTATTCTGCTCACGGTTTCAACGGTGCTTCTGGATCTCACAGATCTCACAGCTGTGTATCAAAAGGACTCCGTGGTATTTGCAACTTTAGTTCCATTCGAGTTGCCTCTATACTGACGTCAGTGAGCTCCCTTCATTAATTCATGATTGCATTGGCGGATGTGCCACAATTGAAGAGCTAGTACCTTGATTTCATCCGCATTGCAATAGCAACGACCAAGGAATAGACGCAGAGTCGACTGCATCTATTAGAGTGAAC